>JAJOOF010001456.1:0-31612 GCA_029582545.1 Solanum lignicaule | reverse complement strand
AAGATATTCGTCGAAATGAATATCATATTGAAAAAATAAATGAAATGAATGTTGAATATCTTGGTACTATCAAGAATATATCAGACCGAAAATATCTTCTAGAGAAATTATCAACTTTATTTTCTGACTATATTATGCAAAAATAAGTATAATTAAAGCACACTCTATCAAAAATCAGAATTTTATTGATTTAAATATTTTTATGTTTCGCAAGACCGAATAAGTCATCATAATTGATCAATAATGATGAGACGAATCATTAAAAATTCAAATGACCGTTCATTAAAGAACCTATAGATTGTTACAAGGGATGAATTTTCATTTGTTGCTTGTTGTCAAGGAAAATCGATTATTAGGCCATAATCAACGAAGATTGACATTGCATTCGTTAATTTCTTAAAATGCATACATGGAGATATATGTGAGTTGTTTAGATACTTTATGGTCCTAATAAATGCATCTTCAAGATGACCTCATGTATTCCTCTTATCATCTCATAGCCTGAAGTTTGCGAAGTTATTGACACAAGTAATACGATTAATAACACAATTTCTAAATTATTCCATTAAAGCAACTCGCCTTGATAATGCTCGAGAATTTACATTCCAAGATTTTGATGATTATTGCTTATCAATTGAGATAAAAAATAAATATTTTATAGCTTATGTTCATACTCAAAATGACCTTATTGAGTCATTTAATAAGCGCCTAATATTAATAGAAAATGTCATGACCCAGACCGTCGTGATTGACACCCACACTAACTCTACGGTGGGAGAATCACTACTACAACCCAAACCAAGCAACTAAACCAAAAACTAAAGCATTTAAGATACGAAAACAAGAATAATATCTAAAATCTGAAGTATATCCTCTAAAAATAAAAATAATATCTATTTAAGGATACGTGGCAATCGATCCATTCAACACACCACAATCACAATCACAATCACAAGTATATCCTCAAGATCATATAATTAAGTCATGATTTCATGGTAACCATCATTCATCTATCTCATTTACAACAAGTGTGATCAATAATGCAACATTCATGTCCATACATGTATCATAATGAAGCAAGAACAAACATACATCACATAATCATAGAATCACAACCATCACCTACCTTGAAACAAGCTTGAAACCCTAAGAAACTTGATCCTTCCGTTTCCGAATTCGTTCTGCTTGTTCTTGGTCTACAAATAATCAATACAATACGGGAATCAATAAACAATCACTAATTACCCGAATTGCTAACAATTCTATGAACCCTAGATCATACCCATGATCCCAAGCACCCAAAATAGGGTTGTTTCCACCATAGAATATAGATCAAAACCCTCCCCCATCGATAATTACCCATTCTATTACGTTCTACGGATCGAAAAATAGATTCGGGGAGTGAAAAACTTACCTTTAGCCTAAAAAATGGTGGAAAACTGTCAAGAGTCGCCTCGGTTCGTTCCTTAGCTCTAAAAATCGAGAAGCGCAAAAGAAAGTCGTTTAGGGGTTTATTTACGACTTTAAGTCGCGTCTAGTCCGCCACAGAGGCATCGCCAGAGCGACCAAATCCACTGCCAAAGCGGTTTGCACGAAACTGTAAGCTATTTTAATAATTCCAAGACCCACATTTCACAACACACCTTTAATCAACGACGCTCAGAAAATACCGTTCACGCTAAGATCGATTTTGGAAGTTTTACTTGCTCGAATTTAATTTTGTAAAGTCGTACAGATTTCTTAATGACTTATCTAACTACTCATATAATCAAAATCATAAATAATTCACCCAATTGTTACCAGATTTCCCTACACCTTAATGACTTTGATTTCGTCCAAATCTGGACTAGGTTGGGAAATCTCAAGTTACTACGAAAAAGTTTTCCGACCCAAATTTTTCCCCGTTGGCTTTTCTATAATGACGAAACCCGGTCGTTACAATAGATACCAATTTACCCATCACTCGTCCTCGAGTGACAAACTTAGGAAAAATAGGCTAAGGAAGGAATGAAGTAGTACCTGAATCGACGAACAATTGGGGATACTTGTCTCGCATGTCCCTCTCGGTATCTTAAGTAGCTTCCTCAACTGGACGTTGCTTCCATTGAACTTTCACGAACTTAATCTCCTTGGTCCTCTACTTACGCACATCACGATCAAGAATTGCAATCGGTTCCTCCTCATATTGGAGGTCATTGTCTAACACAATTGAGTCCCACTTAATGATATAATCCCCGTGCCATGATACCTCTTCAACATGGACACATGAAATACTGGATGAACACCTGATAGATTAGGAGGTAAAGCCAATATATACGCTACCGGTCACACACACTCGAGAATCTCAAAGGGACCAATGTATCACAGATTTAGCTTACCTTTCTTGCCGAATCTCATCACCCCTTTCATGGATGATACCTTAAGAAGAACATTCTCACCGGTTTGAAACACCATGTCTCTCACCTTATGATCCGCATAATTCTTCTGTCTACTCTGGGTTGCTAGAAGCTTGCTTGAATACTCCTCACCTTATCTTGAGCCTTCACTAAATCGACCCCCAATGGTTTCACATCTCCAGCTTCAAACCATCATATGGGTGATCTACATCCCTTCCCATAGAGTGCCTCAAATTGTGTCATATCTATGCTGGAGTGATAACTATTATTATAGGAGAACTCACATAAAGGTAGGAACTTATCCCAATGCCCTCCAAAGTCAATCACACATGCCCTCAACATGTCTTCTAACACTTGAATAGTCCTCTCTGACTGCCCGTCTGTCTGTGGATGGAAAGTTGTACAAAAAGTGAGTTGTGTGCCCAATTCATCATGTAATATCCTTAAATACTTGGATGTGAATTGGGTACCACGACTTGAGATGATAGAGAGGGGAACCCCATGAAACCTCACTATCTCCGTCACATAAACTTTAGCCAATTGTTCGGCATTATAATCTATTCTCACCGAAATAAAATGGGCTAACTTAGTCAATCTATCCACCACTACCCAAATAGAATCAAACTTCCCTAAAGTCTTGGGAAGACCAACCACAAAATCCATGGCTATAATTTCCCACTTACATTCCGAAATTGGCATTTTTTGAAGCAAACCCGCAGGCCTTTGATGTTCATACTTCACTTGTTGACAATTCTGACACTTAGCCAGAAACTCCGCTATATCCTTCTTCATGCCCGGCCTCCAATAAATTCGCTTCAAATTTCGATACATCATGGTCACACCCGGATGAATAGAATATCGCAACCCATGGGACTCCATCAACAACTTCTGAATCAAATCATCAACTCGAGGAACACAAATTCTTCCTTTAAAACTGAGCACACCTTCCGCATCAAGAGTGATCTCTTGTTCTTTACCAATCGCAGTCTTCTTTCTAAGCTCCTCCAAATTTTCATCTTCAAAATGCTTGGCCTTGATCTCCTGAATGAATGTGGCCCTTACCTCAATACTAGCTAACACCCCACCTCTTTCTGAGATGCCCAACTGCTTGAACTTAGACTCTAAGGTCTGAATTTCCTTAGCCAAAGGTCGTTTGGTTACACTTAAGCAAGCTAAACTACCCATACTCACCGTTTTTCGACTCAAAGCGTCTGCCACTACATTAGCCTTACCCGGATGGTATTGAATGGTAATATCATAATTTTAAAGTAACTCCATCCACCTTTGCTGTGTCAAATTCAGATCTTTTTGAGTAAACACATGCTACAAACTACGATGATCAGTAAACACCTCACACTTAGCACCATAGAGGTAATGTCGCCAAATCTTAAGAGCAAACACTACCGCTGCCAACTCCAAATCATGTATTGGGTAATTCCTCTCATGCACCTTCAATTGACGCGATGTATAAGTTATAACATTCTTATCATGCATCAACACAACACCAAAACCAGAATGTGAAGCATTACAATAAATAATAAAATCCTTACCTTCCACCGGTAATGCAAGAATAGGTGTGGTGGTCAAGAGAGTCTTGAGCTTTTGAAAGCTCTTCTCACATTTTTCAGTCCATTCAAATAGTATCTCCTTTTTTTTGTCAAATTAGTCAAGTGAGTGGCAATAAAAACAAAGTTCTTCACAAATCGACGATAATAGCTAGTGATTCCCACAAAACTCCTAACTTCAGTCACATAACTTGGTCGAACCCAATTCTTAACCGCCTCAATCTTTTGAGGATCTACCATTTCCCATTCTTTCGAAATTACATGCCCCAAGAATGCAATAGAAATCAACCAAAACTCACACTTACAAAATTTCGCATATAATATTTGCTTCCCAAGAACACCCAAAACAATACGAAGATGGTCGGCATACTCTTCCTCACTTTTCGAATAGACCAAAATATCATCAATAAAGACTATGACGAAAGAATCAATAAATGACTTGAACACCCCATTCATTAAACTCATAAAAGCTGCAGGCGCATTAGTTAAACCAAACGACATAACCAAAAACTCATAGTACCCATAACGAGTTCTAAGCGCCGTCTTGGGGACATCCTCAGACCTAATTTTCAACTGATGGTAGCCAGACCTTAGATCAATCTTAGAGAAAACTGATGCACCTTGCAATTGGTCAAAAAAATCATCTATTCGAGGCAAAGGGTACTTGTTTCGAATAGTGACCCTATTCAATTTCCAGTAATCTATACACATTCTCATACTACCATCATTTTTCTTAACAAACAAAACTGGGGCACCCCATGGGAAGCACTAGGACGAATAAATCCCTTATCAAGAAGCTCTTGGATTTGAGCCTTAAGCTCTCTCAATTCTGCTGGAGCCATACGATATGGAGGGATATAAATGGGGCGCGTACCAGGCTCTAAATCAATGTAGAAATCTATATCTCTATCCGGAGGCATACTAGGCAAGTCATTAGGAAACACTTCTCTAAATTCCAACACCACAAGAATAGACTCAATAGATGGAGTCTCAACTTCAACATCCCTAACATGAGCCAAATAAGCCAAACAACCCTGCCCTACCAATTTTCTAGCCCGAATTGAGGATATGATCTTAGCTTGCTTAGGCTTGTACACCACTTCCCACTCTAATTTTTCCCTTCCTGGAATTTCTAGAGTTACCGACTTAGTATTACAATTAATCACAACATAATAGGGGGACAACCAAGTCATGCCTAAGATTATATCAAAATCAGTTATATGCAAAATCACCAAATCAGCCCAGGTCTGAAAACCCATAAACAAATTAGGACAAGCACGATAGAAATGGGTGACTATGATTGACTCTCCTACTGGGAGAAACATGGATAGGGGCATCAAGTATATCACAAATCATATCAAACTTTGAGGCAAATCTCACGGATACATATGAATAAGTAGAACCCGGATCAAATAACACATTAGCCATCCGGTCACAGACAAGAATAGTACCTGTGATCACCGCGTCAGAAGCCTCTGCCTCATTCTTGCCCGGAAAGGCATAACACTGAGCCTTATCATCTTGACGAGCCACTTCTCTGTCTGGTTGCACGTTACCTCTGCCTGCATTACCATTTCCTCTACTTCCACGACCTCGCTGATTACCTCCTCGCCCACCTTGTGGACATCCTCTACCATTATTACCATTCTCTGCGGATACCACTGCTCTAGACTGCTACTGCACGGAATCTAACACACGTGGGTAGGGATAATCTTTCCTCATATGCCCAGGTTTACCACAGTTGTAGCATGTACGATCAAAAGATGGCCTGCTGCCCGCTGAAGGTGCGACTCCCTGGCTATCTTGAATCAAATTATGAGGTAGAGTTCCCGAGTAATTACCTGTAGAGGCGGGCATAGTGGACTGAATTGGATTTGCTGCAAGCATTGGCCTCCCTGAACCTCTGGAATAAGAACATTGAAAGTTGCCTGAATTCTTGGCCCTTTTTGCCAATGCCTTAGCCTGACCATCTCGCCTCACCCCCTCCAAAGTCCTAGGCACATATTTCTCCAAAAACAGAGCATGAAATTAAGTCCAAGTAAGTGGAGGTAAAGTAGAAGATCTGCATTCCATATAAGCTCTCCACCACTACTTAGCCTCACCTTGAAGTTGAAAGGACACAAACTCAACCCCATGCTGATGGACAATTCCCAACGTATGAAGCCTCTCATAGAAATCTAAGATGAACTCATAAGCATCCTCATTCTCAAAACCAAGAAACACATGAGGCTTTAGTTTTAAGAACTTAGTCAACATTTCATGCTCATTACCAGTCATAACAGAACCCAACAAAGGACGAAAGAAAGCATCGTTACCTTTCGTTCTACCCGTCTTAGGAGCAGTGCTAGCAACAGAGGGATTAGCGAGAGCTTGAGTTGCTTAAACAGAAGGAAGCACTCCAGGACCAACCAACCCTTTCAAGAATGACATGATCTGTCGAGCTAACACTGGTCTATGGGAGGAACATCGGTAGTCTCAGCCTGCACCTCTTCCTTTTATCCCACATCCTCAATATTCTCAACATCAACATTTTCATCTATCTCTTCATGATGCGCATGAGGGTTCTCATTCACAGGAGCATTCTCAATAGGAGCTCCATTCCCAGCAGACGCTACTCTTCCACGGCCTCTACCCCTAGCTCTTCTTCTACCCCTGCCTCGACCGCGACTTCTTGCTGCAGATTCCTCAGTTGGAGTATTGACGGGAGCTATGGGCCTGATGCCGTTGAATCTGGTGTTGACCATCTGCGGACAGAAGAGTGAAGGAGGTTAGATACCAATTTGAATCTCCAGATATCAATTGGAATCAAGTAATAGTACGAAAGGAGACAAGAGAAAACAAAGAGATTTCCTAAAATCCTATAGCCTCTCAAAAAAAAGTACAGGCGTCCCCGTACCATTCTGCAAGACTCTACTAGACTCGTTTTGGTACATCGATATCGATGAACCTAGGCTTTGATACCAACTTTTTCACGACCCAGACTGTCATGATTGGCATCCACACTAACCCTCCGGTGGGAGAACCACTACTACAACCCAAACAAAAAACTAAAGCATTTAAGGATACGAAAATTGGAATAACATCTAAAAACTGAAGTTTCCATAAACTTCCAAAAGATCTAACGACTAACAATGCGAAAAAAATACACCGAGAACCTGAAAGTCAATGTACCAAAACATCTAAAGTTCAACAAGTCTAAACAAGAAGGGATACAACCCCAACTAATGAACTAATCAACTAACTAGAAAAGTCTAAGTCCAAAATGGTGGACATAGACGGAAAAAAATTCCATGGCAACCCAGAAGAACTAGCTAACCCTTGAGTTCAAAAATGGCCAATGATCTTCTAAGCGATGTCTGTCAATAGCCACCGGAACATGCCATGTACTCAATAAAAATAAGAGAAAGTGCAGTATCAGTACACAACCACAGTGTACTGGTAGGATCACATGACTATCCCACTAAGTGTAACATAAGTAAGTCAATACAACATTATAATCACATGCATATACCGAACATATACAATATCATCAACATTTACGAACAACGAACAACTTCACATTTCTCAAAATACACAAATATGACAAGTCATTGGTCCTCTCATGGAACCCAAACCCAAACAGTTAGCATACCGAAATGTGGTACCCGATCCAATGATTATGCCGGAACGTGGCAACCGATCCCATAATTATGCCGGAACGTGGCAACCGATCCAAGTTAGTTATGTCGGAACGTGGCAACCGATCCATTCAACACACCACAATCACAATCACAATCACAAGTATATCCTCAATATCATACAATTAAGTGATGATTTCATGGTAACCATCATTCATCTATCTCATTTACAACAAGTGTGATCAATAATGCAACATTCATGTACATACATGTATCATAATGAAGCAAGAACAAACATACATCACATAATCATAGAATCACAACCATCACCTACCTCGAAACAAGCTTGAAACTCTAAGAAACTTGATCCTTCCCTTTCCGGATTCATTCCGATTGTTCTTGGTCTACAAACAATCAATACAATACGGGAATCAATAAACAATCACTAATTACCCAAATTGCTAACAATTCTATGAACCCTAGATCATACCCATGATCCCAAGCACCTAAAATAGGGTTGTTTCCACCATAGAATATAGATCAAAACCCTCCCCCATCGATAATTACCTATTCTATTACGTTCTACTGATCGAAAAATGGATTCGAGGAGTGAAAAACTTACCTTTAGCCTCAAGAATGGTGGAAAACTGTCAAAAGTCGCCTGGAGTTCGTTCCTTAGCTCTAAAAATTGAAAAGTGTAGAATAAAGTCGTTTAGGGGTTTATTTACGACTTTAAGTTGCGTTTGGCCCGCCACAGCGGCCCTCACCTCGCTTCAGCTGCACCGCCAGAGCAACCAAAACCACCACCAAAGCGGCTCGCATGAAACAGTGAGCTATTTGAATAATTCCAAGACTCCCATTTCACAACACACCTTTAATCAACAACGCTCAGAAAATACCGTTCACGCTAAGATCGATTTCGGGAGTTTTACTCACCCGAATTCAATTTCGTAAAGTCGTACGGATTTCTTAATGACTTACCTAACTACTCATGTAATTAAAATCATAAATAATTCACCCCGATTGTTACTAGATTTCCCTACATCTTAATGACTCTGATTTCGTCCAAATCTGGACTAGGTTGGGAAATCTCAAGTTACTACGAAAAAGTTTTCCGACCCAAAATTTTCTCCGTTGACTTTTCTATAATGACGGAACCCGGTCGTTACAGAAAAATTGCTACTTATGAAAATAAAGTTGTCCACTACCATTTGGGGTTATGATATATCTAATTTAAAAAAGGATAACTAAGTCACATATTTCTACAACTCTTCTTTCTCGTATTTTACTTCATATCAATTTTTTTTATTTTATAATAAAAATTTTTTTTAGTTTATTGCTCATATGGGCTACTAGTTGAATTATTTTTTCTTTAGCTGTTCACAATGGACCATGGCACCAAGCCTAGAAGGAGAAAGTCTGTCGTATAGAAATTGCAATTGTCTCAAATACCCCTAATTCAAAACAAAATTTTCAAAAATGATTATAGTTTAGGATTAATTAGAGATCTATAACTATAATTTGCTTGATTACGAATTATATCTACATGTTTGGGGGAGGAGAGAAGCAAGCGATACTAGAAGATGGAAGAGTGAGGTGAGCGAGATCAGGGAGAGAGAGGAGAGAAGTTGAATGCCTGTTGTATTCATTCATTGTATCAGGTTGTATCATCAATACAATTGATACAACTGAATTGTATCAAAATGAAAATAATTGTATTAAAAACTATTGTATTTTAGCTACATGTTAGGAGGTGAAAGGCAAGCGATATCAAGAGAGGACGAATACATGTTGTATTTGTTGTATCACGAATATAATTGATATAAAATACGAATACAGTTGATAAAAAAATAAAAATATAATTATTTGAATACAATTGATATAAAATACAAATCTCTCACCTATATTTGTTTAAATTTAATTGATACATAATACAATTGACACAGAGGATGAATGCATATTGTATTCGTTGTATCAAGTTTTATCACAAATACAATTGATACAATTATTTTGTATTATATATCAAATATAATTGTATCAATTGTATCAACAATACACTTGTATCAACGAGTACAATTAATGCCATCTGATTATTTACCCATTTGAGTATGATAGAGTCTATTTTTCTCTTTCTTCAATAGAAACGAGGGGGTCAATTTTCTTGTAGAGTTGTATACATAAAAATGCCTCTGCGATTGTTCAATTCTATCTTTTTTCTATTCTTTATCTTTCCTTTCTCTTTGCTTTATCATGCGAGATAGGACAAGCTTTTATTTTGTTATATCATCATGGTAATGATACATGAACCTTCTAGTATTTTGCATTACATATCAAATATAATTGTATCAATTGTATCAACGAGCACCGTTGATAGAATATAAAGTGTCATAATTCAGTTGGTACATAATATGTATACAGTTAACACATAATACAAATACACTTGATAGGAAATACAAATATATTTGATATATAATATAAAATACAATTATCGTATTATATGAAATATTTTTTGGGCTACAGTTGTTTAGGATTGAGAAAGAGAAAGGGGATGAGAGAGAGGGCAGCGAGAGAGGGGGCAATGGGAGAGATAAAAGAGAAATTTGCTCTAAAATCCTGCCTATAGCTGGTAATTATTTTAAAATTACGGAGAAGGGCCTAAAATGCCTCTCAAGTATTTGAATTGGTACAAAATTGCCCTCCATCCACCTATTGGTCCTAAAATACCCCTGACGTCCACCTTTCAGCTAAAAAATATCCTTATGTCTAACGGATCACACTCATTAGGTGGATGGAGGGTAATATTGTATCGAATCTCATAGTTTAAGGGCATTTTAGGCCCTTTTCCATTAAAATAATTTGAAATTATTTAATATATAAGCTCACATGATTGACTTGATTTTGAATTTCATAGTAAATTTAAAATTATAAAAAGGTTAGGCATCTACTCTCTAAACTACTCCCTCCCCGAGCCTTCACTTCCTATCTCTTCCGAAAAAATTTCTATTTGGATCCTATCCACAATTTTTTTTAAATTTTTTTTATGACAAACAAGAGAGGAAAAAAAAGAGGAAAATAACGATGCATTCATATAGAAATAATTAGTTCAATAAAAGATGACTTAATCAAGCAAATATGTACAATTTTCTTTTTGTGTGTGTATCCAAAATTTAAAATAAAAGAATAAAAATAATCATTTCTTTTATCCCCACCCTCATCCCATCATGACAATAATACTAATTAAAAGAATATAAATAGGTGAGTTCATTTCAAGTTTGAGTCCCATATATCCTAATTAAGAATAAGAGATTAAAAAAAGGAATAAAAGAGAAAATGAACAAGACATTTGGATAATTGAGAGAATATTTTATATTAATAAAAATAATAATATTTTTAGATGGACAATCAATTGGGGTAAGTATGGATTTTAGTTGGATCCCCATTTATGAGTTGAGTTACGTTATAATATATTGGGATTGATTTAAAATAGGCCAATAGGAAGATATCATTAAATTATTTTTTCAATATTATTTTCAAGTGTATCAGGTCAAAATATGAATCATAAGTGATGTTATAGAAAAATAGAATTTTTAAAAATATCATTTTTATTATTTATTTGAGAAGGGTTTAAATTTGGACCAATCACATTAAGCAATATAATAAATAAATATTTAATAATTTTACTTTAAGGGAACTATTAAAAATAAGGAAAATATGAGTCAAAGGATTGACATCGAGGGTATTTTTGAGCCGAAAGGTGGACGTCATGGGTATTTTAGGGCCGATAGGTGGATGGAGGGTAGTTTTGTACCAATTCAAGTACTTGAGGGACATTTAGACCTTTCTCCGTTAAAATTATAAGAGAACAGGGTAAAAAATGACCTTAACCTATTGGAAAAGGTTCAAAAATACCCTTCATCCAACTATTGGGATAAAAATGCCCTTAAAAAAATTTTTTTTTTTTTTTTTATTCAAACTTGGGCATAACCCATTTATTACTGAAAACGAATCTGACCCAGGCCCAAGAGTGACCTGGATCCATAAACAACAGTCAAAAAATCTAAAAAATGGAAAGTAATCTAAAACTAAAACAGAGTCCCAAGAACACTTCTCCTTCCAGATTTGTCATCAATGTTCCTCCGAACTGGCCCCAAATTCGTCATCTTGTTGTTGAACCAGTATTGTTGAGCTTGAGTGAATTCCACATCTACACTTAACCTCTCACAAGTGCCATGGAATCGACCTCCTTGAAGACTTCTTCAGCTCAAAATGGGTTCAAACAGCAAATCTAGGAGCTTGGTAACCATGACCCAGCAATCTTCATCTTAGAATCAGCCAAGGCGATATATACTCTTGTATCTTTCCCTCTACGCAGAATGAGCTCCGAAGAACTGATACCACTGCGAAGAGATCCATTTCCAAGAGGTATTTTCGACTCCACTTTCCCTTATCTGTTATGAGCAATAGATGTGTGAATCTTATTCCGTTGTTACTGTAACTCATATAATTGCTTCTGCTTTTGATTTCCGCAAATTGGTCACTCTAATTCTTAATTCCTTATTTGTGTATTGAACCCCTTGTTTTGCATCTTCTTAATTCGTATATTTGGGATTTTTCTTTGTTCTGTTATAAAGATTTTCCTTGCTAGTTGTGGTAGATCTTGTATGTTATTGAATTGATTGACATTGGTACCTGCAAAATGAACAATGTGGTTAGCTAAATAATCGGCCAATCGGTTTCCTTCCCTAAATGTGTGAACCACCTCCACCTCTGCTTGCTCCATCCATAATTTTATGCATTGTATGTCAACTGAGATTGCCCATGGAACGTCCCATATTCCGTCCAGTACTTTTTTAATAATCAATGAGTCAGTTTCCATGATTATAGGTAGCAAATCATTCTCTATACAATACTTCAATCCTGCCTTGAATGCCTTCACTTCTGCAACTATAGCATAACATGCTTCGATAATACTAGCTTCTGCAAAGATAAAATTTCCATCTCCATTTCGAATACAAAAAGCTGTAGAACTAGGCCCAGTGTTCCCTTTACTAGTGCCATCAGTGTTGCATTTATATCTTCCTAATGGAGGATGCACCCAATACACTACTCTACAACATACTAGTGGTGAGTATTCCTCCAATAATTTAACTATCATAGGCCATGTATTTGGGAGGTTTTGCAGCCAAGGATATCTATTTTTGGCAAATAGATACAAATTATTGTTAATCTCCATAATCATGTTATGAGTAGACATACATCCTCCATGCTTAACAATATTCCTTCTCTTCCATAATTGCCAAATAATGAAAATGGGAACCACATGTAACATTGGTTTCAACTTGCTTCCACACTCAGCTTCCCACCATAATCTTATCACCTGTCTTAGTTGAACCATTGGGCCTTGAATACCTGCAGCCTCTGCAAAGTGTCTCCATAAACAGTATGTTGTGGGGCATTGAATAAAAAGATGATCACATGTCTCCTCTGCATTGTTGTTGCAGCTACAACACTTTACAGAGTTGACAATTCTCATTCTCACCAGCACCTCTCCTATTGGAATCCTCATATGCCACAGTCTCCATAACAAAAAGGAGATTTTAAAAGGCAAACCTTTCTCCCATATATACATGATCTTATCAACCCTATCATTTTTCCTTCTCATTAACTCCCAAGCACTACCAACAGAGAATTTACCTGTGCCAGTAGGCATCCACCATGGCTTGTCACTCTCATCAGATCTCTGTATTCTGCCCAGATTTGAAGTAATGTGATTACTCACTTCTTCTGATAAGTTCTCATGTAACAAATTGTTATTCCATCCCTCCACAAGCATTAGTTGTTGCACCTCCTCTAATTGACCATGATCATGGTTAATAGGCAAGTAGTAGTGTAGTGCCCCCAACTGTGTCCAATTATCAAACCAAACACTACACTGACCATTTCTGGGTTCCCACCAAATCTCCTGGTCCATGAAATCTCTTGCCTGTAGCATAAGTTTCCATACCTGAGAGCCCCCTCTCCATTCTACCACTTGTGGCCTATGTCTTTTACAGTACTTGTTCCACATAAAGTTAGACCACATTGTGTTAGTTGTTCTAAACTTCCACCATAATTTAGCAAAGAGTGCTTTTGAAACATCAAATAGGGATCTAAAACCAAGCCCCCCTTCTTCCTTTGGTAAACATATGTCATTCCAAGCAATCCAGTGTTTAGCCCTTCCCTCTTCCTTAGAATTCCATAGGAATTTAGCAAAAATCCTATGTATATCATGTATAACACATTTTGGTGGACAAACAACAGATAGCAAGTATATAGGAATACTTTGCAATACATGATTAATCAACACTGCTTTTCCTCCAAACGACAGCAGCCTTCCCTTCCATACCTGCAATTTGCATTGAATCTTCTTGATTAGTTCTGAGTAATGGACCTTCTTCTTCTTAGCATGTCCAATTGGACAGCCAAGATAAGTCAATGGAAAACTTCCCCTCATAAATCCAGTAGTATCCTCCACTTCCTGAACTATGGCCTGTGCAGTCTTGTTGAACATGTAAAATAAACTCTTGCCTTTATTAATAAGTTGGCCTGATTGAGCTTCATATAGCTGTAGAGTGTCCATGATTAATTGCAGAGATTTTTTATCAGCAGATGTGAATATGATGGTATCATCTGCATAAGCAAGATGATTTAGTTGATCACTCAATTTTGGTAAACCAAAGCTCTTAAACTCATAGTTGTAATACAGTTGATTAAGAGCCTTAGTTAATACTTCTGCTGATAATATAAAAAGAGCAGGAGATAAAGGATCCCCTTGCTTTACCCCTCTCGTGGAGTGAAAGAAGCCATGAGCTTGCCCATTAACAAGTACAGAGTACCAATTATTGGCTACCAGCCTCCAAATCATATCTAACATCCTGTTATCAAAGCCCATTTTCTCCAATACACTAATCAGAAACCTCCAATCAACCCTATCATAAGCTTTAGCCATGTCTAACTTGATGACCACATTAGCAGGCTTCCCTCTTTTTCTGATCTCTGAAATTACTTCTTGTGCCAATAACACATTTTCAGTGATATTTCTCCCTTTCACAAATCCTGATTGATTAGGAGATATCAGTTTTGGTAATATCCCTTCCAACCTATCATGTATAAGTCTGGAAATGATTTTATTAAGAAAATTACTCAAACTAATAGGCCTAAAATCTGAAAAAGATTGAATAATATCTTTTTTAGGTAATAGGACCAAATTTGTATGTGTAATAGACTTAGGAAGTGAGTAACCCAGAAAGAAAGCCTGAACCACTTTCACAATATCTGAACCCACAATATCCCAACAAGTTTGGTAAAAGTGACCTGTAAATCCATCTGGTCCACAAGCACTCTCAGCATTAAGCTCAAATACTACATTTCTGATTTCCTCATCCTGTGGTATTGCATTCAGCCTATCATTTTCATCTTGTTCTACTTGAGGATGTATATACTGTAGCAAGGACAATTCAGAATTAGTAGCTCCCCCAGTGAACTGATCTTTAAAAAAGCACACAGCTTCTTCTACAACTTCTTTATCACCCATAGCCCAGGAACCATCTGCTTTCATAATTCTGTTAATATTCATTCTTTTCCTTCTTCCTTTTACCAGACCATGAAAAAATTTGGTATTTTTATCTCCTTCATCAAACCATTGCATTCTAGCTTTCTGCCTCCAATACTCTTCTTCATAATGAATATAGAGCTTTAACTCAGCTTGAGCTTGTTGTAATACAACTCTATTCTCTGCAGATGGACATTCTTCAAAAAACTTTTCTTTAATCTTCACAATTTCCTCTCTTATAGCCAATTGATTGAAAATGTCTCCAAACTTCTCCTTGCTCCACTTTGACAATGCCAACTTAGTACTTTTCTGCTTCAGCTTGAGTTGTATAAATATATCATCCACATCATCAGAAACCCAATTTTGTAGTACCACATCTTTAAAGTCTTCACTTTCTGTCCAGAACTTCAGGAACTTGAAGGGTTTAACAATTTTCTGATTGCTATTCCCACAAGATAATAACAAAGGAGCATGGTCAGACCCTGTTCTGGCTAGATGCTGCAGATTGGTGTCACCATATAAATCAGAAAACTTTTGGTTCACCACCACCCTATCCAGCCTTTTGAAAATACAATCACCATTTACTCTGCCATTCCACCAAGTAAAAGGACTCCCAGAAAACTTAACATCAGACAGATCACAAGAATTAATACAAAAGGCAAAGTCTTCATATTCCTCAGGATACACAGGTAAGCCTCCAATCTTCTCCTCTACCCCCATAATTACATTGAAGTCTCCACCCACAATCCAAGGTAATGAAAAATTGTAACTAAGGGAATAAATCTCATCCCAAAGTCTTAATCTTTCATTAGCATTACATTTAGCATATACCACTGTTGTGATCACTTGATTTCCATCCTCTAAAGTAAGTTGTAAGGAGAGTTGCTGCTCAGTGTCAGAAATAATTCCCACCTGTATGTGTTCTTTGACAAAAACCCAAATCTGGCCATTATTATTATAATTCACATAGCTCATCCCCAACCTCCTTTTGTATCTTTGAATATGCCTAGCATCCTGAAATGGTTCCATAAGTGCAATTATATCAAACTTGTGATGTCTGTTTAACATTTGCACTCTATGAAAAGCATTTTGTGTGTTCACTGATCTAATATTCCAAAAAAGAGCTTTTACTGTCATTGAGATACTGCTTTCACCCCTCTTTTGGCCTGTATCCTTGTTGGAATGCTGTTGTTTGAGCTTTCTCCCTTATTTTTACCTTTTTTGGGTTTAGGCAAAATTCTAGGAGATAGCCCTGCCTCCTTGCTTACTTTATTGAAGATGTTGTTGTTGTCTTCTTCTTTTTCTTCTTTATCTTCTTCTCCTGTGTATTCATCTCCTTTTTCATTATTTTCTAAAGCTAAGATTTGTTTTGAATCTGTAGGAACCTTATTATGTCCTTGGTGTGACACAATTGCATGCAACCTGTTCATTGGATGTGATTTCTGATCTGCACCAACCACTCCCACCACCATATTTTCCTGCCCAGTATCCCTCTCAATTTCCCACACTTGCTCTTGTATAAAGTCAGGTGGGAATCTACCTTCTGCTGCTGTGACCACTTGTAGTGGTTTTTGATCTATAACATGTGCCATATCCTTCAAGTGTATGAGATCTGTTTGCCCAGTCTGAACAATACATATCTGTAATTGTTTCTCATTATTACTCCCTTCAATGTTTTTCTCAGTATGACTCATTTCATCAGTGGTGATATGCCTCTTTTGTCCATCTGTAGCTTCTTCCTCCATATTTGTCTCACTTTCACTTACATAATTCTGACTATCTGTTGAAGTATTAGCAGTAGTGAGAATTTTATCTTCTTGTTCTTTGCATGCTATTTTACTTTGATGCCTCTCATCTGCTGCTCTTTTGTCCTTACTATGTAGTGTTACACCTTTGTCCTTGCTAATATGTGTTGCGAATGACTCACCAATACCCTCCTGAGTGGACATTTGCTGCTTTGTTTCCCTCTGTTTAATTTCCATTTTCTTTCCATGAATCTTCTCTGTATTTATCACCTCTACTTCTGCATTTAGATTACTTAACTCCTTTGTCTGATTTATGTCATTTGTGCATCCGATATTGCTTTGTTGCTGAACTTCGTCTGTGTTGTGATTTGCTAACACATCAAAAGTATTCGCAGTGTTAACTCCTTCCTCCCCTCCTGTGACTTTGTTTGCGTCCCCTCCCTCATTACCTTTATTCCTAGGAAATCTTTTATCAGTAGGATGCCATCTTTTAAATTGCCTACCAACTCTAATCACTGGTTGCTCTGTATTTTCCTTGTTACCATGTTCTTCTATTTCCTTCCCTTTTTCATCCTCATATCTCCTCAATTCTGGATGCAAAATTCGACACTCTTGTTCCGCATGTCCTTGTAGCTTGCATTCTTTACAATACTTAGGCAACATGTCATATTGAACCTTCACTTTCTCAATCCTAGATGTTGTTGTAACCGCATTGACAACCTCTAGCTCAACAAATTTAGGTAAATCACCTAATAAGTCTACTTGCACTTTGACCCTGGCACAACTAGGTCTTGTTTTGTTGATGGTAGCAGAATCTAATTGTAGAGGTTTTCCAATTGCATATGCTAATGAAAATATGGATTCTTTAACGAAAAAGGTTGGCTTCAAATCCGGAAAAGATATCCATGCCATTGCCTGCGTAGTCTCCTCATCTACATTGAACTTATCATCATAAATCAACGTCCTCATTAAATACGAATAGCCATCCTTAGAAAGGATATAATAGCTGGATTTTGACATGATATTAATAAAATCATCTTGTCGAGTAAACCTCATTAATATATGTCTATTTCTCAGTAACCCAATTTTACAATCTCCCTTCACGTTGCATTGTTTAGGTATTTGAATCCTGAGTTCCTCCAAATCAGGCCACCCATATGAAAATTTACCAATCACAGCATATTGTAAATTTTCAATTGTGTTCATTCGATCTACTTCCTCTTCCGTCCATGTAACTCTGGGAATTCCATTATTATAATAGATCTTCTTAATGGGAATAGGCTCTATTGACGTTGTAGAAGGTAATATTATATTATTAGCTTTAACAATATTGGCATAACGATTTGTAGATGATGCCGCATCAGTAGGTGTTTTGGCCATATAAGGTTTCACAACCTCAGGAGCAGCGCGAGTAGGCGAAGATGGGTGCATAAGTGGTGGGAAATCAACAAAATTATTCTGATCAGTCACAAGAGGTGGCTGACCAGTGGCCGGCTCGGCCATAACTGGTGGCAATATTCAAAAAAGACGGCAGCTAGACGGCAGATCTGGAAACCTAGGAAACTCCTGAATGAATTTTAATTTGGTTGGATAAAAATGCCCTTTCATCCACTTATTTGGATAAAAAATACCCTCAAGGTTAAACTTAAGTGTCAACTTACCCTTCCTTTTAATAGAAGATGATGTGGCATAAATAATTTCTTAAAATTAAATATATAATATTATTTTATTGATCCACATCTAACTACATCCAAATTCATTTACAATTATACCCATTAACTCGAAACTCATTTCTAAATCCACAAAGCCAAACAACCTCTGGAGCTTCTCCATCCGCCCCATTTCGCTGCTCTCCACCGCCACCGACATGAGACGTATCGGCAATAGTTTCGAGGTGGCACTCGCTGCTTTTCTCTCGCTCGCTGGCAGCAGTTTCAGCCGCCATTGAACTGGATAACGGCGAGAGAGTAGAGCAACAACGCGTGAGAGCTAACAGTCGCCTTCGCCATCAAGGATGCGAACGGTTCCTCAACCTTGTTAACAGTAGACTACATATGCCAAGAGGGTGTAACAAGCTCAACATTTTTGGGGTCGATGCATTGTTTCAGAAAGCGTTGAGCAGATTTCGATCAGTTTTGTGCTTTCACGGCTAACATTTTCTGAGAAACTTTTGATAATACAAGTGAATAATACAAGCGAATGGTGACTTAACACATTTTATCTTTTGCATCTGCAAATCAAAAATCAAACCCTAATTAGATATAGATTTTTAGTTTTGGCCAAAGGTGTAAAATACTTCTTTTAATCTAATTTAAAATGAAAAGAGAAAAGAGGATTGCAATATACTAATCAAAACGTTAATTAAATCAGTGGGCGATGCAACATGAGTGAGTGACATTGTTATATTCAAGATGGATATTGGTGAAACTCCAAAAACATAAATCTGTTTAATTTGTTGGGACATTAAAAAGTAGATTTGGGTTAATGGGTATAATTGTGAATGAATTTGAATGTAATTACATGTGGATCAATAAAATAATATTATATATTTAGTTTTAAGAAATTATTTGTGCCATGTCATCTTCTGTTAAAAGGAAGGACAAGTTTACACTTAAGTTTAACCTTGAGGGTATTTTTTATCCAATAGTTGGATGAAGGGCATTTTTAAATCTTTTTCAATAGGTTAAAGATATTTTTGATCATTTTTCGAAATTATAATGATTTATGGTAAATACATATAACATGTTTGCTTGTTAAATTTCCTAATTCAAACTACAAATCAAACCCCCTAACTTCAAATTCCCAAATTTCATCTCATTTATATACTCTGCGCTTTCCCGGCAAAACCCTCTGTTCGGTTTCTTTTGCAGGAGTTATCTTTCAAGGTGTAGTTTCATCTTATGCAATTCATCTTCTAATCATCTTTACACTTCAATAACATTGTTCAAATCAGGATTTTTATTTGTTTTTTTGTTCCGATTTGTTACTTCTTTCCTTAAAATCGCTATAGAATTTGAATGTAATGCTATTTTCTAGTTCTTCTACTAGGCATTGCTTGAATTTTTCTATTTCACTGACAAATTGCGTGTTTTCTTGCGTGGGTCTGTCTTTATCTGGTTGTTTCTTCGAGCTGTTTGTTGAGAAATTCGGGTTATTTCAAAGTTAGAATTTTGGGTATGTTGGGATATTTATATTTTCTTAAAAATTAAATAAGTTGGTGTTTGTCACTGGATTGAGGGACTATTCCGCTCTAGCAATAGTAGTAAGATGCAAGACAAGTAATTAAACCATTGGGTGTTGTTGCAGTTTTGGTGGTGGAAATGAACAAATCACTATTACCATTGCAAAGTAATTGTGGACGTCAGAAGAATGTGATTGGGAAGGAAGCTTTAGTCAAACTATTGAGATGGCATTTTGGACATTCTGATTTCAGGGGGAAGCAATTGGAAGCTATTGAAGCTGTTTTATCAGGTAAGGTTCTTTACATGTTCACTGCCATTGTGTATTATGAAAGAGTAGGTGCCAGAAAAACATGCTATTTGTGGTACGATTTAATTAGTTATAAAAGCTCTACCTTTTCTTTTCTGCTGGTTAAGTAAAGAACGTGGGATGTAGTGTGAATCCTATTTTAGATTTTGTTGGGTGAATAAAATAAAATATAATCAAACAGAAACCAAACAGCTGAATACTTAATCCAGAAGTGTTTATTCGACCTAACTGTACCATGTAATCTTTTAAGAAGCGTTCTGAGTGAGTTATTCAAGCTCCATCCCTTTTCTTTTAATTTACTTTGAATCAAAAGTCAAGCAAAATCAAATACAACACCAAGTCCAATTATTTATTTGTGTTTGTAGCAAAAAAGTAGTTAGTTTATCGGAATCAAAGTAAATAAGATAATAATGGAATTCTCTCTGGTAATAGATAATCTAATTTTCATAAAGACTCTTATGTCCACACCCCAATCGTCTCCCCTTCCCCCTCCCAAAGGACTGTGCATCTAAGAGATCTTTCATACTGTGCCGTATCTCGAAATTGGTAAATACTTATGACCAACAACGAGAAAATAAATGTTATAGCTAAATGGTGATGGGTAATATCACTCAGCCATAAGCTTTGTGTATTGATAATTCTCCTTTGTGTTAATAATATCTAGCAATTATGTAGGAAGGGATTGCTTTTGCCTCATGCCAACTGGTGGAGGGAAGTCCATGTGCTATCAGGTCCCCGCTTTGACAAAACCAGGAATTGTGCTTGTTGTTAGTCCTTTGATAGGTGATTTCTGTTATCTTTGTTTGATTTTACCTTATAACGAAAGCATAAGCTACACTATCTTTGCGTTTGCTTGGAAATTATAGGACACATCATTGAATCCTTTCATCGGTTTGTCATTTGCTTTCAGCTCTCATGGTAAGTACAATATAAGAATCTTCCTTGTAATCTTCTGTTTATTAACTGTCATAGTTTTATCTTCTAACTTTTCCTTTTCTTGCTTAGGAAAATCAAGTTTCAACATTGAAAGAAAAAAGGATTCCTGCTGAATTTCTTTCTTCAACCCAGACAGTTCAAGTGAAAAACAAGGTAAATTGGAATAAGTTAATATTCTATAGATAAATTTCAAGTCTACAACTTCTAAAGCATGGTAAAATTATTGTGGGATTAGTGGTTAATAGTTGATTTCGAAAATACTCTTTCGAGATAGGCCATGTTTTATCTACAATCTCAAGCTAGTTTCATAATAGTCAAACAAGGTTGTTAGTAGTCTGTATGGGCCCTTTATATATTAGATGACACTGGAGAAAAGAGAGGCATATGCGATACTTCTATTTTTGATATTTTATTTAGATCAAGAAAATACAGGTGAAGATATTAAGTGTTGCAGATTTCTTGAATACTTTAATCAGCATGGTTGACAGGGATCAGTTTCTTCCTATACCATTTGCCTAATATTTGATCATTTGATAACTCTGTGGAGTTTTATCTATCACTCCCTCCGTCTGAACTTACATTTAAACACTTCCTTTTGGGATATGCAAAGATGATTGACACTTAATTTCTGGAAGACCAAGATACACAATAGTAGTTTATATTATGTAATTGAGTAATTCTATTCAATAATAATGTTGTGATGTTTAACCCCCTTACCCTGACCTGTCAACCATTGTTTTTATTTTTATTTTCTTTCTTCTACAATATACAAGACAATTATCTTATTAATGGCTTGTTTGGTCAAGTTTCTAAAATGAACTTATTTTGAGAAAGTGTTTTTTAAAGTGCTTTTCAAAAAAGTACTTCCGGTAAGAAGCAGTTTGTGTTTGACCAATTAATTGAAAAAGCACTTTTGAGCAACAAGTAGTGTTTGACCATGCTTTTAAAAAGTGCTTCTAGATGTATTTTCTCAGAAGTGTTTTTCAAAAAAGTACTTCAAGGGAAAAACTACTTTTTTGGCTTCTAAAAATTAACTTTTGCAACTCCTCGAAAGCACATATTTTCTCCCAAAAGCTTGGCCAAACTCCTCAGTTTTTAAAAATAGGCACTTTTTGGGAAAACTAAGCTCTTTTGGCCTCCCAAAAGCTTGGCCAAATAAGTTTTATACAGAAACAATTGTAGATGTTTTTGATTCATGTTAGTATTGTCTTTTGGCAGCTTCTGTATCTTTTTAACTTTCTTCTTGTAAATATGGTTTTCCAGTACTATAGGTAGTACTGGTTTATAATACAACTCTGTAAGATTCACTATATAGGTAGAAGAGGTTCAGTCATCAACGATTTGTAGTGTGTTGCCAGATGCTTGTAAATGTATTTCAAATTGTGGCGAGAAATGCGAGGGTCCAACATGTCTATAATTTTGCATTTTTCCTTTGAATCTTTAGATATACGAGGACCTCGAATCTGGGAAGCCAGCTGTAAGGTTACTGTACGTGACACCAGAACTAATTGCAACATCTGGATTTATGTCAAAACTGACAAAGATTCATGCCAGAGGATTGTTAAATCTCATTGCCATTGATGAGGTTTTACTCCATCTCTTTGCTTATGTCAGAAGTTTCTTTAACTATGTATCTGTTAATATTATCATTTTACTTCAACAAAATCCAGGCACATTGCATCTCTTCATGGGGACATGACTTCAGGTGCCTTCTCAATATATGATGGTTGTGGTTAATTTACTGCACTTCTGTCCTTTTTGGTTAACATTGTTTATTTTATGGACATATTTTAGGTTTTATCCATGGTTCTCTGAGCTTGTAAACTAGAATAATTTTCTTTGAAAGCGATAGTATGTTCCAATTTAAAATATAGATTTTAAGAGCACTTTTCTGGAATGTCCAGTGGCAATGTACAACAACAACATACCCAGTATAATCTACACGCAATTAACGAAACACAAGAAATACAGGTGGTAACAGAAAACGGAGAACAAGAAACCACGAGAATAGTGCTAATACCACTGGTAAGAAAGCAAGTACATATACGTTTCCCAAGCCTATCCAGCAGGAAAACGAGAGAACGTACACCTACCAACTAACCTTCTACACTATTCTGCGGCCTCCAAACCCTCCAATTGTATAAAATGCCTGAGAAATCTCTCTCCCTTTCTCATCCTCAAATTTTGCATTTACAAGTGTGTTGAAAAAACAAACGTGACAATGGTCACAACATATAGTGTTTTCCTTGATGCTTGCGTTCTAGTTACAAATTGACTCTTTCAGATCCTAAGGCACACTAGGTTTACCGATATAATGTGCATATATACTCCTGTCAAGTGGGATCATTAGCTTGATATTACACTTGCTATTGTTCTATCTACCTTTAAGCTATATTGAAGTTTTTGTAATAGGAGTCGTCCTTTGTCGTTAGTTTTTCTACTTTTAACTTCTTCTCTTTGCTTTTTTTTTTTTTTTTTACGTTTATGCCTTCGATCCTTTGACTATTCTCTTGGTTTATTTTTTTCCTCATTTAGGCCTAGCTATCGGAAGCTTTCTTCACTGAGAAGTCATTTCCCAAATGTACCAGTATTGGCTTTGACAGCAACTGCTGCTCCTAAGTAAGTTTGGTTATGTGAATTTTCTTGAGATGTAAGGAATTACAATTTATACATCAATGGAGATCAATCTCATTGTAACAGCGATTGTGTGTCATCTTATAACTTCCCTCTGGATTTTTCTTTCCCATTGCCAAATATACTTTTGATGATTTTTGGGTTAACAATTCCCTGCAGCTTATTTAGAAAATAATCGTGATTTATTCGTTTTCTCGGACATTTCCTTTCTCTGCAGAGTTCAGAAAGATGTGATAGAATCAATGAATTTGCAAAACCCTCTAGTCCTGAAATCATCATTCAACCGGCCAAATATCTATTATGAAGGTCAGGTCTGAGGATCTCCGTTCCTTGATAAAGTGCAAATGTCTTCATATGTAATTGATGAGCAGCCAACAACTAATCCATTTCTTAAACTGGCAATTCTTAAATCTATGAGGAATCAGTTGCAGCAATTTATAGTAATGAGTATACAGTAACCAATTCTTTTTTTTTTTTGCTTTTCCTTATTTGAATCCTGTTCTGGCTTTTAAAAAGTGAGGGGAAAGGGGATGTTAAGATAAGAAGACAGTTACTGAGAAAATATTGCTTCAACATGGCTTCATATGATTCTGTAGCTTTTTGTTTGAAATCATGGGGACCAAATTCTCTGTAAGTCTAATTTGTTGCATTTTCCTTTGTATGTTCTATGCATCTCTGTGTATCAGATGAAGTATCTATGGTCATTTATATGTACTAAATTCTGATGAAATCATTGTATCCTATTACCTTTAACTAAGCAGGTTATGTACCCATATCAGCCATTACTCTTTGAATTATCAGGTTATGTACCATATCAGTCATCACTATCTTATTACCTTTGACTATCCTATCACCTTTGGACCTACTTCTAACTATCAGGCTATGAACTGTATCTGTCGTCACTCTTGCGATTACATACCTGATCATATATCTCCATTTTGCAGTTCTCTATAAAGACCTTTTGGATGATCCATATGCTGACGTGTGTAAATTACTAAAATCTTGTGGAAACGTGTGCGCCATTATTTATTGCCTGGAACGTACTATGTGTGATGATCTTGCGATCCAACTAACCAGCAGTGGCATTTCTTGTGCTGGTAATGAGTGGCTCAGTTAAATTCCATGTAATTTTGTCTATGATACGTTTTCCTGAAATGTACATTAACTTACTACTAGCATATCATGCTGGGCTGAATAATAAAATGCGGAGCTCTGTCTTGGATGACTGGATTTCTTCAAAAACACAAGTGGTTGTTGCAACTGTAGCTTTTGGGTAAGAGTTCTCTGGCAGAAATAAATAATTTTACTAGCCACTAAGCGATGGATTCAAGTAACATATTTCTCTATACTCTCCATTAATGTCTGATACTGGATGTCATGCCTTTATCTATTTTACTGCCTCTGGATAACAATGGAGTATCTGAGGCACAAACAGCTGTTGAGATCTTGCTTCCGTTGCAGGATGGTATGCATTTTCTTGATTCAGTTTTCCAGGATAACTTGTAATAGCAATTCTTGACAAGGATTATACAGAGCTCATAGTTTTCTTTATTTTATTATAATAGGGTATAGATAGAAAGGATGTCAGAGTGGTCTGTCACTTCAATATTCCCAAATCAATGGAAGGCTTCTATCAAGAGTCAGGTAGAGCTGGACGCGATCAGTTGCCTTCCAGAAGTGTACTGTATTATGGAGTGGACGACCGTAGGAAAATGGTTGAATCACCTGTCACCAGTTGATTTTTCCTTTGACTCTTTCTTTCTCAATCTTGCTTCTAAATTTGAATAAGTCACATCTTGTAAGCATATTGCAGGAGTTTATTTTAAGCAATACTAAAAGGAAAAAGGATGAGTCCTCAAGCTTGCAAGATAAATCTTCGAAGAAGTCCCTGGACGACTTCAAACAGGTCCCATTTTATTTTATTTTTGTAAAATCATATTATTTCGGTTAGCTTTTTATACATTATAACTAACATGATTCTTCTTGCCACTGATATACATTCAGATGGTTGAGTATTGTGAAGGGTCTGGTTGTCGTAGGAAAATGATACTTGAGAACTTTGGAGAGATGGTATATTCAGTCATCATTGTTGATACTTGATAGTCCTTTTTAAATAGTAACTGTGAGATGTTGTTTACCTGCTTATGTCATCTCATGGTTGTGTTGTCTTTAAAAGTAGGTACTTGATTCTTTATGTGAAAAATCATGTGATGTGTGCAAGCATCCTAATCTAGTTACAAGTAACTTGGAGCAACTTAAAACTGCAACTGCTTTTCGGCAGAGAACTGGATCTTCAAGAATATATATGACCAGGTATTGCATTCATCTTACTGCTGAAACATGGATTACCACTTTAATTGAGATATGCTGCATTGCTCATCATCTTCCCTAAATGCTCATTGCTTCATTATGTGTCAAATATTATTACAAAAAGGAAATATGCTTTTGCAGTTTGCTTTCTGTTTTTCTCTTTCCTTTTACAGAATGGTCGCGTAAGATGCTTGCTTGAGTTGAGTGTTTTATTATATCAGTCAGTGTTTTATAAAATAATGAATTAAATGTGAGAAGTGGATGAACATGGGTTTTATTAGTTAGTATATGAAGCAATAAGTCTTATCAGTTAGAGATAATAAAATTCTTTACTTTATCAAAAGAAGTCTTGTCAGTTAGAGATGAGTATTTACACGGATCCCTTCCTTTTGATACTGAGAGCCCGTTTGGATTGACTTAAAAAAAGTAACTTTTTAAAGTGCTGGAACTTATTTTAAAAATAAGTAGTTATGTGTTTGGATAAAAGTGCTGCAATTGAAAAAAAAGTTGTTGATGTGTTTGGCAAATAAGTGCTGGTAAACACTTTTTTTAATCAAAATGTCTGAAATACCCTTTAAGCTGTTAACATGATAAAAAGTTGATTAATTAAAGGTTTTTATACTTAAAAAAAAATTTATATTTTACATCCATAAGTAATAATATTTTCCTATCATTCACATATTTCTTTACCACCACAAATTATTTATAAGAGGAATAATAATAATAATAATAATAATAATAATAAAAAAAAATAATAAAAATAATAAATAATAATAATAAAAAAATAAAAAAAAATAAAAAAATAATAATAATAACAATAAAAATAGCAATAACAAGAACAATAACAATAATAATAATAATAATAAACAACAACAACAACAACAACAACAAAAATAAAAAAATAAAAAATAATAGATGTTAGGGTTAATTCAATATGGCAATTTGGGAATTGTATAAAAGAATTAAGGGCAAAAAGGTAATATACTTGGTCAACATAAAAGGGCTTTTAAGTTTAAAAAAAAAAAGCTCCCCTCACCTAGCTTTTAGCTTAAAGTAAGTCATTTCTGACTTAAAATAAGTCACTTTGATAATTGTCAAACACTCTAATAAGTCAAAAACTGACTTTTAAGTCAGTTTGACCAGCTTAAGAGCCCATCCAAACAGGCTCTGAGTGTCATGCCTTTTGTGAATGTTAAGATGTTGAGAAAGGTGTAAATATGAGTAAATTGGACACTTCCTATAGCAGTGGCAGAGACCATGCCAAGTTGGGAGATGAACAAATTGGATGCTGGGAAAAAGAATTATAGAAGGCTGTGCCCTTTTTTGTATGTTTTGGTTATTTTATGGAGAGAAAGGAGAGTAGATAATTTGAAGGAGTGGATAATTCAACATTAAGAGTCAAAATATTTCTTATTTTACTTGTATTTTTAGTGTAAAGAGGTTTTCCCATGTTGTACAGATAATTGGCTACACTTTGGGTTGTCCAATGCATACTAGTATCCACACCACTCACTTTTGTATAGCTACACCAACTTGCTCTGATTCACTGAATGACACAAACAAGTGGGAAAATATGAAGATTACCAGTAATTCCCTTTTTCCCGTGGACAGCAGCATAAGAATCCATCCAAACAACTGAAAATTTGAGGACATCTAGATTAGTCGGTGTTTCATGTCAAAAAAGTGGCAACACCACTAATTGATTCATCCCCCAATTGCGTACAGGTTATGATATACATAGTGGAATATGTTGGGAATTGAAGGGTGAGGTTACCAAAGAGATGCTTCTATGGTTCAAATTCATAAGGAGAAGGAAGAGAAGGAGAGCATTAGAAGTAACTCCTTGGGCCTTGTCTGAACAATTTGGAAAAGAGGAACAGAAGAGTATTCGGGGATTTAAAAATAATTAGGAAGAGATTAATGGAACCTTTTTAATTGTTTTCTTTTTACATTTTTGGATCACTTATGACATTCCAATCACTGTTTTCTATCATCTTTGTTGTTTAATGTATTTCGACTATCGCACTATTTTGTTGTTCTTGTTCCTTCCTATAGGCTTTGCACTGCTTCCTTTGTTAGTTGCTATGTTTTCTACACTATTTTCTTCTTCTTTGTACTTGGATTTGCTGCTCTTGAGCAGAGGGTCTTTTGGAAACAGTCTCTCTACCTCCACGAGGTAGTGGTAAGGCCAGCGTACACTATACCCTCCCCAGACCTCACTTGTGGGATTTCACTGGGTATGTTGTTGTTATGACATTCCAATCACTGCTAGTGGTTGGATATTCTTAGAATATCATGTTGTACTCTTTGTATGCGGGGTTTACCCATTAAGTCAATTTCTCCGGCATGTTAAATCTATTCAATCTTTACATCTTGATAAGAAAAGTGAACAAATGAATGAAACTGAGAAAGTAAAAAGGTCCAAAGAACCTAAGTTTCTCTCTAGAAGTTAGGAAGGGAAGGTAGGGACTGAGGAAGATACTGAAGAGACGTTAAGTTGTTTCATTAAGTAACCTGAGGGCTAAGTGCTAATTTTCTTACATGTTTTTGATATGTGTATAACTTGGAGTGCAAACCTGGGTTCACAAATTTATCTTTCAGGAGATAGGAAACGGAAGTTTTTTTTGGTTGATAAAGTAGGAAACGGAAGTTGGGAATTTAAATCTGGGTCAGGAATTTATAGCAGGAAAATAAGGCACCGCACACTTTCAACACTATCTAGAATGGGATGCTAATTTGAATGGAAATATATACTTTTGAAAAGGTAACATAACATATAACAAATATGATCTCATGGAACAAAAGGTAGAAACAAAACACTACTTGTTAAAGACCACCCAATGGTCGAGTCACTAGATTTAGTCTACTGTTTGCTCAATAGCTCTAGGATATGCACTACCCTGGGATACTGCTACATGTACTGGAAACTAGAACATCAACTTTGAAGCGCCCTGTCTATGGTATCGTTCAAGAGCACTATAAGATGCATACATAACAATATCTCCTATATCCTCTAATCTATTACAGATGAAGGCAAAACAAATCAGTAAAGAACTGTGCACCTGACTACTTTGTTTCATGTTCTAGTGAACATCGAGTTTAATTTACCTCAAATTAGCTTACAATAGCACCTGATTACTTTCTTTTATGTTCTAGTGAACATCTAGTTTGAATTCACCTTAAATATAAAAATTGTAAGCTTTTCATGAAACTATGGAGCTGTTAGGCATTTTGGGAATTTTCTTCTTAAGTAATATATTGGTTTCAGTGGTTCAAGTCTCAATGCCGGAGAACAATTGTCAGAATTTTGGAACCGTGATGATGAAGCAAGTGGATCAGAAGAAGATATATCTGAATCTGATGGTATGTACATTGATTATTGTTGTTGTAGGGTCCCATGTACTGAAGCCACTTGGAAGTTTTGATGTCATGTTGTTTGCCTTCATTGATTTTCTTTCTTGGCTAAGTCGGAATTACTTATATTTAGATGCTTTGGATGCTGCAAAGAATGCCGCTTCATCAAAAACATCCGCAAAGCTCAGGCTGCAAGATAAAATGGATTTGCTGCAGCGTGCAGAAGAGAACTATTATCAGAACAAAAGCCATGACAAGCAGGTTGATTTTTTAAAGTTTTTTTGCATAGACAGGGTGTTTTTAGTTTACACGTTGTATTACTTTTCATACACTGGGTCGCATTATGATTTCACATTGCGCTAAAGTCAAGTCGTCCTTTTACGAAGAACTTGGAATCGCTGCATAGTTTTTGCTTGATTTTCTTTTGATTTAAAGTTATTATATTTGGATTTTCAGTAATGGAAAGGGAATTAAGTGAAAAAACTGATCAACATGTGAAATCCATCTTTGCTAACTCTTTATCCAGCTAGGTCCATTCACTAATTTATCCACTCTTTCTGTTCAATTTATAATTGGAAGAATCCATCAAGGGATGTAGGAATCACTGAATGGGTAAGTGGCCAAAACCTTGGACTATGTAATGTACTTTTGCTGTTGGATTATGGACGGGATTTTTACGAGAGGTTTCTAATCTACCCTTGTGTGATTCCTGTTGAAGCATATGCTCGGGTGGGTGGGTGCAGGAAGGTTCATTTTAAAGTGGACTCTCCATTCATGAGATAGAGAAGATCACCAAGATTTGCAATTTGCTGCTGAATTTATTCCAATTCCAAGAGCTCGGATCCGATTTGTACATCTATACCGATTGAGAGCTCTCATATTGTGAATGATGATGTTAGGGATGCGTTGGAAGTCATTAATTTAAGTATTTAATTATATTTTTAGTTGCTTTATTTATTATTCTAGCATAGGGTTTAGTTTTAGAGCTTCATAAGGATTAGGTTAAGTTATAGTTATTAGTTTGGAATAGGATTTAGGTCTCCTACTGTCATAAGAATTAGACTTCCTATTGATGTAATAAGACTCTTATTTAAAGGAACTTTTAATGAATAAATTAGTAAGTCATTTTTCAGCAAAAAGCAGGAGATTAGAGTTCTCTCTTCCATTGAACTCTAAGGTTTCAGTCTCCCTTTGAAGAGCTGAAGAGATCGGAGTTCTCTTTTAATGAATTCTAAGGTTTCAGCCTCCCTTTAACGAGCTGATTTATATATCGCCCTGTGAATCGATCCTTCCCTAAAGATTCATAACAATTTGGTATCAGAGCCTAACACAATGGGTGATGAGATCAATTCCAAATTTAGAGAAGAACGTGCCATTACAGAAACCCTAATAGACTCTAAAATTGCAGCAATGGAACAACGCCTCATCAAAAAAATTATCCAAGTCATCCAAGAACAATTGTCTATATTGGGAGTTGGCTCCACAAAACCAGCAACCCATAGACCTGAGTCATATAGCGCCCAGACAACTGGTAGATCAACAATTCCTGCTACTAAAGGCAATATACCACATATTCAACTAGCCGATGAGAATCATCCAACAAGTGGTAATTCACCTTTGATAAGTTATGCAAAGATGAATTTTCCTACTTCTAACAACATAAACAACCCATTAATTTGGGCACATCATTGTGAGCAATATTTTGAGCGATTTGGACCTCATGAAAGTAGCAACCTGATGGGCGAATTAGTCATGCTTCAGCAAACTAATAAAGTTGAAATTTATCAATGTCAACTTCAAGCTAGGGCTGGAATTGGATAAGTTGATACTGATCCAGATTTTCTGGATGAATGCCCCAAAACTTGAGCTTGAGGACAAGCTCTTTCAACGTGAGGGGAGTAATGTTAGGGATGCGTTGGAAGTCATTAATTTAAGTATTTAATTATATTTTTAGTTGCTTTATTTATTATTCTAG
>JAJOOF010001455.1:0-13521 GCA_029582545.1 Solanum lignicaule | reverse complement strand
AAATATTAGAAAATAAATGAATATGTTGGGCACAGTAGTTTTTAACAGAGAAATCAAACTAATAAGCTTAACATCTTAGATGCATAAACACAAAATTGGATGCTTATCATTAAAGGAAAAAATGTAAGGATTAGAACCAAGGTGAACATTAATCTTCACGACCAATTTAGACGAGCAACACGAATAGAACACCGAAGAAGTTAGGAAGATTTACGACTATAACAATAAAACAGTAAGCACAGGAGAAACATTATTAGCTATTCAAAAATCAAATCAAAGTCTAAACAAAGCCAAGAACACATAAATAGAAGACTAGCTGGGAATTAAACACAAACAAAGCTAAGAAAGAATTTACCTGGTTTTGGGCAGCGAATTCGAATGACGAGTGATAAACAACGAGCGTCCACCACCAAAGGAGCTTTTCCGGAAAGCTTGGATGAAGACTTTAAGGACAGAACCTTATGAAAAAAATAAAATTAAACCATCAAGCTTTGGACTATCTAAATCGATTTCTTTGTAAACCTTATATCTCTCTGTATATCAGTGAAGAACGACCCCCCATTTTCAGTGAAATAACAGGGATATTTATAAGGAAAAACTAGGGTTCGGAATTTTGGAAAAAGGGCTGAGAAGTTGGATAAGAACAAGGCCCACGAATTTGAATTCCAACTCCAATTCCCTAAAAAAAAACTAGAATTCTCAGAATTTCAACAGATTGAAATAGAGGTGGACGATCTCGATTCACTTGGGTGTCCTTGAACTTGACGTGGCGTCAATCCGCGCGAGCAAGGACGATTCCGCGGCTGTAAAAGGCTGGAACAGTACTAGGCGTACTGTTTGTCGAGGGAAAGGAAGAAGACGACGAGAATAAAGCTGTGTACCACCTGTACGCGTAGGGCGTACTGTTCCATCTATTTGATGCCGTTTGCTACATATGTTCACGCCGTCTGGGATCACTGTGTATTGACGTTGTTGTCGCTTCTGGTTTCTTCGCGTGAAGCTGAAACGTGATGGGGTCGGCTGGTACTGATGTATTGTTATTGTATGTAATCTGATGGGTATTGGGTCTGTTTTGACATGAAAGGAATTGGGCTGGGTTGGGTATAATTGCTTTGGGCTCATCAAGTTAAGGCTCCAATTGGATATCAAAGGGAGCAGGTCCCTTGGTCTCTATCTTTCATCAAATCGGCCTGTTTTTAGATCAAATTTGATAAAATGGAAACTAGATAAATTATGAATTTAATTAATTATTTAAGCTTCTTAACTTCGACAACACAAACCAATTATTTCGAAGAGAAAGATCTTTATTAAATCGTGATCAATTTAAAGGAAATACGATACGTACTTAATTAACTCTATTTTTGGTAAAACGTTTTACTAACTATTTATTCAAATTGAAAAATTATATAAATCTATATATTTAAGTATATAGAGATATATTTTATAGTAAAAATGGAAAATTGCCTTGAAAATGATTTCAAAAGTAATTTTGATTTTTTTAAAAAAATTAATTACTTCAATTTGTTCGAAATTTAAGAAGCTTGAAAATTAATTAAATTGTGAAGGGCCAAAATTGGATGTCAACAAGAACTTGAAGAACTTCCAAAATTTCAATTTATAGTTGCCCAATTTTTGTCCTAAAAGACCATTGGGCGAAGTAAGTCGGGCCTTGCTGAACCAGTCGGCGATCTGCCCTTTGTTCCAATCCATCGCCGGTTTGCATTGGCCTGTTATCTTCAGGATTCTGTGACTTTAGGCGATCAAGGTTGCCATCGTGGAGTCGTTCATCGATTCGCCGATTGCCCACTTCTGTCGCCAAATTGGTTCTTCCCAGGGGCTGATACAGTGCAACTTTGGGTGAACTAAAAAGCCACTCGACGGTTTGCTGAGTGGTCTTGGCGATCACTAGGATCGCTTTTCTTCACTTCTTCAGCTTGTTTGCTCCTTTTGTCTGATAGTGTTCTTGCCTTGCTTCTTAGCCTTCATAGCTGCAAATCAATACTTTAACATTAGTTTAGAGCATAAATTAGGCATTTGAGGACACTAAAACTATCAAAACAAAGCCCTAAATGAGTCAAAATCTCAAACTCATCAATACCCCCAACTTAAACTTTTGCTTGTCCTCAAGTAAAACTCAAGATTAATCGGTTCAACAAGGATGTCTACAAACAGTGTTGCTTAAGACTCAACATGAATGCACACAAAAGGTTCAAACTACACATACAATGCTCAATTGTGCACTCAAAGATTCAAATTGTTACTCACCATTATCAAGTGTACTCAAGCTCAAAATGCTTGCTTCAAATGCAAGTTCAAGCGCAATAAAGGTACTCAAATGCCCTCACAACAAAGATGATTCCATAATCACACAAAATTTCTCAACAATTTAAAGTTCTGGAATCACATACAACTCTCACACTCACAAAGATGAACACATGCATGACTCCAACCATAGGCTTGCCCTTATTTTCCAATCAACATTCGTTTCAGCTCACTCAAAATCACAAAGGTCTTTTCAAGGCTTGTAATGGGGCTGAGTGTAAAGATATGTTCATTTAGGCTTAGTGGCTTCTACCTTCATGAAGTATGGACTGAAAATTACTTTTTCTCCTTCTCTTTCACATTCAAACATGTTCATAATCCACCCCATTATTCAACTAAACATGAATCACTGGATACCCCATTTCTTTCACTATTTTCACACACGTTATTTCACAACTTTTTCTCTTTTTCAGTCTTTTGCTTTTCTTTCTTCTTTTTCTCTTTTTTTTTATATGGAGGGGTTCCATCTTTTTCAAAACAATCCATCAAAGGGGGACTTTTCACACTTCTTGACTTTCCTTCTTTTTCACCATACCCCCAACTTAGGCTTTTGGCCTAAGTTGGCTATTCAAACGAACCAATACTTCATGAAGGTTATGGGTGATGGGATAAAGAGGTTAAAGTTGTTCAAGTTTCTTCCAAAGAAAATGATAGGCTCAAAAGGTGCCAACCAAGGTTCATACTTCTCATAAGGTTGGCCACAAAGAGGTATATTTTCAAATTGACTCACTCTTCAAAACTCTTGGCTACGATCATTTCAATTGCTTGCTTCACTCAATCAATCGAACCAACGGAGCAAATTCTAGGTGTCATCAAGCACAATGTTCAAGGTAACCTCACAACACAAGGCATTGATACAATTATCAAACAAGACTCCACACTTTCTAGGTAGCATACAATGTTTATCACAAGAGACTCATTCAATAACCGGCTAGTCACAACGAAATGCTAAAAGTTCACATATTGCCTATGTAACTTAGTTTGCCTCATAGTAGCCGCACATTCATTTTGTTCAATTAAGAGCACTATTCGAGTCATCATTATTGGCCACAACCGACACTCAAATTTGCACTAGAACAACCACAATCACTCACAAAAGAGGTGTAAAAATTTTAAAACTCGATTCAAAACCATTTTCAAATTAAAACAATGGGCCACAATTTATCCACAACCACAATCCAACAACCAAGATATATATAAACCAATAAACTCCAATATTCACAAAACACAATCAAAAGCAAACCAATATTCATAAAACAGCCACAAGAGATAGGTATGGAAATACCTCACCCCACCAACAAAATACGTAGTTGTCCTCAAATGCAACAAAAAACAAAACAACCTAGAAAGTAACAGAGAAGGAGGTAAGAAAATCATCTTGCCAGGCTAGGTCTAGGGTGAAGTCAACATATCTACAGCTCCCTCTGTCGGGGTATCATTGCCCGGTATCTCAGCATCATTGGGTCCACTAGAGCCCACCATAGGTGTGTCCTGAAGCGATGCCTTCCTAGCAGTCTCAAACATGGCACCCTCCAAGTCAACCAGATCATCATAGACTGTCTCATCACGAACACCAAGCTGCTCCTCATCTGTCTCAGCCTCTGACTTAGCAACAACATCATCAGCTCTAGTCTCATCTCTGGTAGTAGCCGGAGGCACCTTAGAACAAGCTGGAATATCTACACTCGACATGTCGGGAATCTCCATCGTCCCAAACAGCATAGTCAAATTAGTGGACTTTAGTTGGTCCATATCCTTCCTCAACCCAGTAATATCGGCCTTCAAGGACGTCACCTCCTCTATAGCACCACAAGTTTGCTCACAAGCTGCGACTCTAACCGTAAGGGCATCCAGTGCCAACTTGTGATCCATTATCTCAGTCCTTAGTAGGGCCAAGGCAACAACTATCACCCTCTCTATCATTCCAGGCATAGAAGCTTCAACTCGGGAGGCACGCACATCGGCTGAATGAGCCAAATGGCCCATTTTATATAACATGACCTGGGTGATAGGGGTCGGGAAGGCAGAAGCCAGGGCATTAGAAGATCTAGGAGGAGGGGTGTAACAGATGAACTCAGAGTCTCAAAAGCAGAATGTCCAGAAGTACTTGAAGGCCCACTAGCCTGAGGGAGAATAATTTCCTCTTTCGACAACATGTCAACGTCAACCTCCGGGGAAGTATTCACTGGTGCTGCTTTCCTCCTGTCAGCCTTATCCCGTAAATACTCGGCCTCAATACATCGGATGTTAGTAGAGGAGGTGGGTGTCACCTCCACATCCATCTTTTTATATCTAGGAACACGTTCCTGTCTGCATAACTCGGTGATCAACACCGGGAATGAGAGCGAGGTTTGTCTCTGTTTGGCCTTCATGGCCATCTCTTACTTAATCAATTACCCCAAATTCAGCACCTGGCGAGTAATGATAGACCCTAGATAGGCTTCTTTCGGGTGTCTGAGTATGGACTCATTCTGGGACTGCATTATGGTGCTACTGATGAACTCGAATCAGTATCTGGCAGCAACATTCAAGTCTTTCTTCTCTATCGGGGCACCTGCATGTATCCACCTTTGGGTGACATCGGAGATAAGAGGAGCCAACCACCCCTTAAGGTCCTTCAAGGTCTTCGTTTAGACCAAGTCGATGTACCTATGCATAATATCCAAAGAGCAGCCCAGTACCGCATTTATGTCTGAACAATGACATTTAACCTTCTTGTCGTGAACCATCACAAAGTCAATCGGGCTGAATATTCTAGCCTTTTTCTTCCCCTTAGGGACCAGCTCACCATAGGCTGAATAGAACTCCCGAACCCAATTGGGAATGTAGGGGCCCCGGGGTTTTGTGAAGAGAACTTGTGGTATTTAAGAGTTCTCCACACCTCTGGGTATCTGTACACCACACCATCGGTAGATAATCGTTTCTCCATTAGTTGGTTTAGTGACCAGGGAGGAGGACCATGTACTGGTGGTGCCTGGACCACTGGTTGTGCTGGAAGAGGAGCTAAAGTTGTGGGAGTTAGGGGGGTAGGCTCCGGAACCCTAGTTGGATCATGTAAGGACTTGGAGCGTAACTCCTTTCTCTGGGCCTATAATAGTTGGTCATCCTCCGACTTAGAGATGGCAGCCGGAGAATCACTCTGAAAGTCACTCTTATTGTCGGAGCTAGTGAGGTGTGTCTCGTATAATCCCTCACTGTCGGAGCTTGCCTCTGGTGTCTCAACCACAGCCGCCTTGACCTTGCTTTTGCCTCCATTTGCAGGTAGTTTTGTCGCCTTCTCTCGGGATGCAGCGGCATCTTCATTGATGGTAATTCCTCGTGCCTACTTTTGAGGCGGTACGTCTCTGCCTGCTACCTTGGGTCTAGCCATGCCTGCAAAATAACATGAAAGTTTTTTGAAAAATTTCAGAAAAACTGCTATTGGAAGACTCGACATACAGATCGATGAGTCACCGAACCACTTTGACGAGCCAGGTCGGGCTTGCCGAAAGTTCCAGAACAAATTTTTTTAAAAATTTAAAGCTTGTCGCCGATGTCCAGGGCCATTCGGCGGATTGCCGACACCAATCAGCAATCTAGAAGTAGCTCGCCGAAAGTTACAATGTAATTAAATAAATAAGGGCGTAGAAGGGCGATCAAGAAGTACCCTCGGCGAATCGCCGAGTGAACTTGGCGATCTCAGGCGTATCGCCGAAAGTTATAGAATAAAACTCTGCATTTTAGGGAAATTAAGAATGATCTAAGGGATGTTTAGTGAACCGTCGAACCACTCGGTGAGCTCGACCCAGCTCGCCAAATAGCCATTTGTGCTAGTTTTTCACCCTGCTCTTCAAAATCAAACCCGTATCCCACGACAACAAAATCAAACACTTACACTATGAAATTAAAGCAAAACCCATACTACCCATGCCCTTGGAATACTCATACTTCCCCCGATTTGGCGAAAATTAGCTAATTGACGTCTTTCACCCTTAAGAATGACGTCAATTGCTCTATCATCGAGCAAACTATGACAATTAGCACAATTTAGAGTTACTCAGACTTCACCCCGCTAGAACCACGATATATTGAACACAACCTAACTATTTAATCATTTTTAGACACGGGAATCAACCATTTACAATCAATTAGGCACGAATTCATTTAAATACAGGCAATCCAACAATCACATTATCAATCAAACAACACTCCACAAATATATCAACAATAAAATACCAATTTCATTCGAGTTCAACCACATATAGAGTTTGGGGTTCGGAAAACTAATCTTTTATGCCGAAATAGATTTGAAATGTTAGGCGGCAACGAAATCCCAAAATTAATCCCGAGCAAAGATCTCAATAAAACAAGAGTAAAAATGCAAAAATATGAAAGAACTAATATCGGATGAGAGAATGTGGGTGTTAAAAAGTAGGACACATGGAACGCTGTGGTAAGCTCATCCCAAGTGGTGATGGAGCTCCTCGGTAGATCAGCTAACCATTTGGTAGCTTCACCCATCAAAGAGAATGGGAACAACCAGAGACGTACTGATTCTTGAGAGATGTTCTTGAATGAGAACGAACCATATACGTCCACGAAGTTGCGAATATGCTCATGAGGTTCCTCATGAGCTAGCCCTCCATATAGCCCTTTCATTTGTAACAGTTGTAGCATTGTGCTAGTGACATGGAAGACGACATTCCCCTCAGCTGGAGGTAGACGTATTGCACCAATACCGCCTAATTCAATTGGGTCATTCACATTGTTCAGATTCCCAATATCGTCTTGGTGGCCAACTTGGCTACCATTACTCTCATTCACGCTCATTCCTTCCACTATTCAAACACACCAACACAAACAAAAAATGAAGTAAGTTGATTCAACTATAACACAAGAAGATTACAATTCAACTTCAATAATAGAATTCTAAACAACACCACTCTCTAGCAGCGTCGCCATTTTTTATAAACGCTCAACTACACCTCATCCAGTACTAGGTGTGGGCAATCGTTAGCTAGTATAAAACCTCATGAAGAGTTGAGCATTGTGGGTAGGCTAGGCTATAAGTGCAATAGTTTTCTCTCGAACAACTATTACAGTTCAGGTGAGTTCTCTCGAACCTCGACAAGCTTAACAAGATAAACATCCCACAATCTTAATGTGTCCACTCTTTCGAGCTAGATAGGTAGAATTAAGTTTAGTATTCACTCTCTCGAGTTGAACTGATATCAACCCAATACCTACAATCATTAATCGAAAGCTTTGGTTCCAAAACCTCTCTCTCAAGCAAGCCAAGAACTCTAAGTTAGAATTGCATTTGCAATTACATGGATTAAAACACAACTAATGATTAAACCCACATTAAAACAACAATTAAATCATTAACCAACAATACCCATAATATAATTAAGCTAATAATCACATGATCACACCCCAAGAATTGGGGTTTTAGCTACACATCATAAAAAGAAAGAAACGGTTACCAAACACATTAGCCATGATCTGGGTAAAGGTTCCCAAGTCTTTACAATGGTCTAAATTGAATAAATTCCAAAACCCACTTGCAAATATTCAAGCTAAGGCTTCAAAAGTTTCAAAGTCTCCAATGAAAACTCAAAACTCAGAGAAAAACTTAAAAACTCAAACTTAGGGAATCAGAACTGGAAGTGCTTCCAAAATTTCATTTAAAATTTCAATTTGTAGTTGCCCAATTTTTGGCCTGAAAGACCATTGGGAGAAGTAAGTAGGGCCTCGCTGAACCAGTCGGCGATCCGCCCTTTGCTCCAATCCATCATCGCGTCGGTTTGCATTGGCCTTTTGTCTTCAGGGTTTTGTGACTTTAGGCGATCAAGGTTGTCATCACGTAGTCGTTCGGCGATTGGCCGACTGCCCACTTCTGTCGCCAAATTGGTTCTTCCTAAGGGCTGGCACACTGCAACTTTGGGCGAGCTAACTAGCCACTCTACGGTTCGCCGAGTGGTCTTGGCAATCACCAGGATCACTTTTCTTCACTTCTTTAGCTTGTTTGCTCCTTTTTGTCCGGTAGTGTCCTTGCCTTGCTCCTTAGCCTTCATTGTTGCAAATCAACACTTTAACATCAATTTAGAGCATAAATTAGTCATTTGAGGACACTTAAACTATCAAAATAAGCCCTAAATGAGTTAAAATCTCGGACTTATCAATCTTCTCCAAAATTATGTGGAAAGCACTGTTCCATTGGCAAGGGATTGATAGAAATCTAATGGAATGGAAACAAGAGATTGACTGGGCAAGGACTAATGCTAAGGAACAAAGTACTAAGGCTGGAATCTATCGTATGACACCTGCTGCTTGTGTGTATTAAATATGGTTAGAGAGGAAGCACATACAATTTCAAGGAAAGAAAAGGCCTGCAATGAAACTCACTAGAAGTATTATACAAGACATTCATGATAGAGGCTATTTGTTTCTAAAGTTAGCTCTACGGGTTGGCATTCGGTATTCGGTTTGAGTTTTTCAAATTTTGGGTTTGTTAATTTGTTAATTGGTAGTTTAAAGTAGATATCAAATACCAAAGTTTAAAATTTTTGGTTTGATAATTCGAGAAACGGTAAATTAAACTTCGGTTTGGTACGGTATTCAATAATACTGTATTGAAGTTATAGAGGATTGTATTACAAAGTTAATACTATTTCTCCAATTATTTCTATTTTTTTATGTGGAGGCACGATATAATAGAAGATCAACAAGTAAGAAGACATCAAGAAAAACAAATTGATACAACTAAAAAACATGTATTTGGATTGTTCATGCTTATTCTATAATTTTCTCTTTGGAATTGTATTAATGATTAATGGATATGTTGATATATGACCTTCATTAAGTAAATGATTTGGTATTCTGAAAATACCAAATACCAAATGGTACTAATGTCTCATACCAAACCCAAATCCGAATTCCATAATTCTAAAATTTTACTCTCGAATACCATACCAAATACCAATTGCCAATCAAATTACCAAAAAATTTGGTTCAATTCGGTAATTCAGTTTTTGGTATTTTATGTCCAGCCGTAGTTAGCATACCAACTGAGACAGATGAATTTCTATCCAAGCTGAATTTGCCTAATAATGTAGGATTAGTTGCTACGAAGAACGATGAAGTAGTTTGGTTCATTAGTTTTTTTTTCTTTTTGGTTGTAAGCAAGTGATATGTGTTGGCCTAAAGTCGAACATGTTTGACTTCTTGGGTTATGCTTTATTTCTACATATTCTTTCCCGGTAATACAAAGTTATATTTACCAAAAAAAAAAGACAATTGTTTTTTTCCATGCTTTACCCTCAACATTAAATACTTATTCTTCAAATCATTTTTCAAGACCTAATACTAAGCATCATTTAATAGATATCGTGTAGTTAAATACTTATATAAGTAATTATTTCCTTAATGGGTGAGTCAAATCAAGTGGTGACAAGTAAAAATGAACGGAAGGAGTATAACATAATATAATAGTAAAAAAAATTGCAAGGTATGTAGAGTTTTGATAAATAGAATTGGTATATAGTTTCGTTATATTGTTTTGACGAAAAATGACTTTTTTGTTGTAAATAATGAAATTTGGATGTCCTGTAGCAAATCCACACTTCATGACTTTTAGGATTTAGACATGACTTTGAAGATTTCTTTCATGACTTTGAAGGATACAAATACATTCCTACCTTTTATATATATTCCTCGTACCTCCAAAAAGATATATATTAAAATATTAGAAGGAGACACATTACTACTCTTTCTCTTCTTTTATTTGTTATTTAACTTCTAATATCTTTATTTTATAACACGTTATCAGCACAAAGTCTCTTATAAGATATGTTTCGGTGATATAACTATTTTTATTTTCAAATTTTTAAGACAAGTATACATTTGAATTTTTCAGTTTTTATATTCTCTAAAAAAATATAAGGTGGTAATAAACTTTATTAATTGATGAAAATTAAATTTCTTATTAAAGAATACTGCATATGATATTCTTAATTTTCAATGGTTAACAATTTATTATTTTAATATAATTTGACTCTTTTTATGGTAGTTTTCATCATGTCAAATTTGTCAAAATTGAAATTTGTGGCACTTTATATTTTTGCAAAAATTATTTATCATGGGTACTCGATTCTGAAATTCACCTAGATACTAAAGATCTTGGTACCACCATTACTGAGGGTAATGCAACATCGAATCAGGACAGAGCAAATGCTATGATTTTTTTCGTCACCATTTGGATGAAAAACGCCGAATATTTGACAGTGAAAGATCCACTTGAATTGTGGACTTATTTAAACTGTATATGAATATAATTCTATTTTATATAAAATAACTTTCCAATTAAAATTATGTGGGAAAAATATAACAGATAAAGATACGTTGAAAAAGACTTACTACTTTTCATGCCTCAAATATGGTGTTACAGTAGCAATACCACAAATGAGATTTAAAAGTCTTCTGCTTTAATCTCATGCCTTCTTGTGGCTGAGAAACATAACATCATTTTGTTGAACAATCGTGAATCCCGTCCCATTGAAACAGCTCCATTATCGAAAGCAAATGTGGTAGAAGCATATGGTTAATTTGAAAGAAGATAAAATAAAAATTAGGGCCATAATAATGTGTGTGGATGTGGCAATAGCAGAAAACGACATAATAATCTTCGTAGTGGTGGTCATTATAAAAGAAGGAACAATATGAGTTCTCAAGGTAATCCTTTATGAGGCAACTGTCATCGTTGTGGCATGAAAGGCCATTGGAAGCATGAATGTCAGACGCTTCAACATTTTGTCAGGATTTATCAAAATTTCTTTTAAAAAAAGGGTAAATAAAAGTGGTAAACCTTATTATAAGGCTCAGATGGAGTCACACTTGACATTTGAAAATAATGTTGAGACAAGACCTTAGCAAATGTACAATGATAATATTGAAGTGAATTTAGCTTTGAAGAATGATGATTTTGATGACCTCAATGATATTACGTATTTGGAGGTTGAAGACTTCTTTGGGGATCGTAACTGATGTTTGATTTTATGTTATGATAAACAATATGTTGTTGATTTTTTATGTTCTTTTGATTATTATTTTTTTATGTTTCTTTTATTTTAAAATTTTACAATAAAATAATATAAAGACTTAAGTTTTCTTGCAATGTTGCTAGTCATCTTATATGTTATGATGTACTTTTATTTTATGAAGATGAATAAAATTTTCCAATCTTCAATTGGATCCAAGATGAGTAATAGAGGTATGTGCCTTCTGGATAGTGCTACAACTCACACTATATTAAGAGAATAGAAAAATTTCTCTCATTTGATTATGAAAGGGGTCAATGTTAATATAATATTTGATAGTACAAAAATAATTGAAGGCTCTGGGAGAGCAACCTTATTACTACATGAGGGGGGGGGGATAATATTGGCCATTATTAATGTTTTGTATTGTAGTAAGTTTCAAAGAAACTTGTTAAATTTCAAGGTTATTCGCTAAAATTACTATCATATTGAGATTGTTAATGAAGAAAGGTTGAATACCTTTATATTACTACAATAAAAAGAGAAAAAAATTTGTGCATGAATAAATTGTTTGCACTTTCTTTTGGGTTGTACCACACAAGTATTGACGTTGTTGAATCACATGTCATGGTAAATACAATGGTTATTGATCATAATGATTTCATCATTTGGCAGGACCGATTGGCCCTTTCCAATTATAATATCATGCACATAAATTTCAGTTTCCCTTTCACTCGAACACCGTAAGGCTAACTCAAATTCTGAATTCAACCAGATAAAATGCAAGGAATGAGTTCAAAGTGGACTTGAATTGATGTCACATGAATTACAGAAAATATACATGTACAAGAGTCGATACATTAAATCAATGTAAGAAGCATAGAAAGAGTGGCATCAGAACATCAAAACAAAATTTCTATACTATTGTTGCAAATAGTGTCAAATGCAGAATTTTCATGGAGAGGGTTCAAAAAATAAAATGTGATAAAAAAAAGGATGCTATCCAGACTCGAAAACGTGAAGTGTAAAATGTAGCCAAATTGAGTTAATTAGTGATTTCAGCTAAAAATTGAATGAGACGAATTAATATAATTAAGGGATAAGGGTCTGAAAAATACCCCAACTTTGGTCGAATTTGCTGTTGCGATACTAAACTTTCATGAGGACCTATTACCTCCCTAGACTATTTAATACCGTATTTTAAACATATATATATGCCCACGTGGACATAAAAAATAATGCAAAATTATAATAGTAATGTGTCCACGTGAGCACATATATACCTTTAAAATACACTATCAAATAGTTCAGGGGGTAAAAAATATGGTATTAAATAGTCTAGGGAGGTAATAGGTCCTTATGAAAATTTAGTATCGCAACAGCAAATCCGACCAAAATTGAGGTATTTTTCAGACCCTTATCCTTGTAATTAACTAACGAGCTTCTTAATATTTAACAAAATAAAATAATTAACCAATTATCTTAAAAAATAATAACTATTGACAAACTAATACTAATTAACAAAAAAAAAAATTGAGACGATTTTTGAATATTCATAAAATGTATTAGTTATATACATAATTATATAAAAACATATATTTTATTTTTAAAATGACAAAATTACATAAAATAAAACAAGAAAAATATTTTGAATTTTATAAAACTAATTATTTCAAATTTTTTAAAATTAAAGAAACAAGATGATTAATTTATATTGTGGAGGGTCAAAATTTGGTGTCAACAGGGATGATATTCATTCTCATTTTTGCTGAAGTTTTGGATCTTTATGGGCTTATTGTTGGCATTATACCGTTTCCTGAGCTGGGCAGTCCAAAACAGAGTGAAGTTGGCTTATCAACTCTATTCTTTCTATGAGATATGTATAAATTTTAAAAAACTCGGCCAAAACTTTATCTTCCATTTTTTCCCCAAAATAATTATTCTTTTAAAAATTTCAGAAAATAACTACAGTTACATTTTCTCTTTCCTCATTAATATTATACTATTTATATCTTTCCAAGATTCCTTCTTTTGCCTTCTTTATTTAATTTAAAATATAATTGTAATTAAAATATTACAAATGTAATTGTTATATATATATATATATATATATATATATATAATCAGATATAAGCAAAGTTATTTTTATCTTCTTTTTTCTCCTTTTATATTTTGATTTTTT
>JAJOOF010001454.1:0-25613 GCA_029582545.1 Solanum lignicaule | reverse complement strand
TTAGCTCAGTATTCAGTATTTTCAGTATCTATATCATGTCCAGATTATTTCATTGCTTTATTGCTTTGTTCAGTTATATGTTATTTCAGCTTTACTCTATCCTGCATGCTCAGTACCTTTCAAGTACTGACGCATATGTGCGCTACAGCTTCTCGTGATGTAGGTTCAGGTTCTCAGTATCCAGATCACGCTTAGATCGATTCTCGATCTTCAATTCTGCAGCTTCACTGGTGAGTCCTCATTCTTCAAGGACTAGTGACATGTTTATCTTTATCGCTTTTAGTCTTTAATTTCAGTTTTTGCTAGATCTAGTTGGGGCATGTCCCAATATTTCTAGTCAGTTTAGAGGCTTATTTCAGACATAGTTAGATTCATCTTAGTATTGAGTTAATATTTCCTTTGTATTAAACTCATCAGTTATCTCAGATTTAGTATATGGGTATTCCCTATCTTTTCAGATTTATTTATGATTTAGCTTCCGCATCAGTTTATTATCTTTAGTATGCTCATGATCATGCCAGCAGGGTTAGCTTGAGATCACTTGTGGTCCTAGGTCCCGTGTCCGCGTCTTGGGGGTAGTCTCGGGGCGTGACAGTAGCTCATCAGACAACTCATGTACAATTCATCATAGCATAAAGGATATCATCCTTATAACAAGCATAGTCTCCAACATAAACATAATACATATCCCAATCTTCACAACACATAGTTCATGCATATAGTCACATACCAAGATCATCTTATCATAATAAAACTATTACATAAGTAAACTTAAGCTCTACTTGTGCAATGCATAGGTAGGATCCCATAATCCAATGTACACTAAGTATCCCTGCTAGGCCACCATGATCATGCATAACATACTTTGATTTAATCCATAGTCAACACTCATAGACAAGGAGACCTTCATGTTCATATCTTGTAATAAGTAAAGTCACTGATAGCAACAATTCATATCAAGCATACATAAGTTCATACATCTTCATAGCATAAGGAAACCACACTATAACCCCCATCATGAGTATACTTGTGCAATGTATAAGTGAAGTCCCACACCCCAACTCACACTAAGTAAAGTTCATTAAGAAGTCATATGTATGGTCCATGTTCATATTCATGCTCATGTTTATAATTCATAATAAAGAATGCATTAACTCATAATCATCATATGATGAGGAACACCTACCATGCCTACTCTCAAAGCCTACATGTGCAATGTATGAATGATGTCCGATATCCCCATTCTCATTAAGTAGAACCTCTTAAGCAACCGTAGTAAAAAACCCATATTCTTGTTCTTGTTCTTGTTCTTGTTCATGTTCATGGTACTTGTTCATGTTACTTGTCATGTAGGGATGTAGCCTTAACCGACATAGATCATGTGAGCTACATGGAGTCCGTTGTCATGCCCCACACATAAAAGAGGTGTCCTACTTGCCTAATGTAGAACTAACATGTTTAGCTTTTAAGTGGATCCACTAGCCAAAGACATATATGGCAACATTGTTATGGGATAAGGAGATTGCTACTTGAAACCCAGACTAACTGAGGTAAAAGGTTTCCATCTCATGAGATACATGTTCTGGGAAGCCTGACTGACTAGCGTAAAAGGAACCCATTGGGATGTCAGACTAACTGGCATAAAACATTCCATCTCTTTTTCATATTTATTCACAGCTAGGCATAATTCCCTTTAAGTTTATGTTAAGTCTTTACTCAAGTCCATGTTTATGGTAGGGTGACTTATGTCATGGACTTAGAGTCTCAGCCAAATTTTAATTGTGAAGTGGCGGGACGTGACACTTAACACTCAATCCAATAGAGTGTAATGGTAGCTCATGGATTCATTAGGTGAGAATGTCCTTTCTACCTTGGAATCATTGTTTTGTGTGTAAACCTTTCACATCATGTTCACGATGTTAATGAGAATAGCCTTTCAATCAACACAACAATCTTATTATAGTCCTAGACAATTCATGCCTACTCATGTGTAAGGGTAAGGGGAGAAGGATCTTGCATCAATACGAAAAATACTCAATATTCATAGGATCTTCACGTTCTCAGTGAATCATGAGTTCATACACAATTCTTGTCAACATGTACAAACCTTCATAATATGCCCTTCAAGGTCAATGAATCAACTCATCCCAAACCTCTTTCATTAGCACATTAGATAAAGGGAATATCAAGATTCAACAATACAATCAAAACCATAGTCATATCATATTCATGTTCATGCATGGGTGTGTGTGCTTGTCCTTCCAATGACACAACAACAACACTATCATAATAGACACTTTATTCTCAAATTATTCATAACCATGCTCATAATATCATAACCATACATACACCTCACATCTTGCATTCAAGATTCATATTGAGTCAATACATCCAGCATTCAATACAAGGAATATAGATACAACAATGACTCAAGTAATCCATTCAACTCATGCATAAAATGATGTGATCATATTATAGGTCATGTGGGTGAAGTCTTATTAACAATAGGGCCATGTACAAATTAACATAGCTAATGGATTCCATCTTAAATGCTTAACATACTTAGTTTATTCACTTTAGATTTTACTCTTAAAGCCCTACGAGTCATTTTCATGTTACAAGTCTAAGTCTCAAGTAATGCCTCACATGATCATCAAGTATACCTAATTCCCAAGGTAAACCTCACTAAATGCCTCATTCTTGATCAATTATAGTCATATAGAAGACCTACAACTCAATCTCAATACTACAAAACCATGATCCATCATATAAGCCTTAATAGAATCAATTCATGTCTTGAAGTTTTACCCTTAAGGAATTCATGTCTTGGTGATCTAATCTAAGGCGATTCATCAAGAAGTTCATCAATCTTAGAAGGTCACCTCTAACCCTCAATTTACCTCTTTCTTGAGATAACCCTAGACTATATCAATTTCACTATAGGATCTTAGGATAATCAAATATACATGTAGAATCATACTTTAATCATGAAATTACATCATAGTCTACTCACATCTAATCAATTGGACCAAGTTGCAAACCCATCAGATAATGTAAAGAAAAACCATATCTAGGATTGAGGGTCTCATAGATTCTTGAAGGACTTGAGTTAAAATCATATAAAATATGTCTTACATTCATAAACAATCATAATTCAACCTTTAAAAACCAGTTTGAAACTAATCCATGGGGTTGAGTTGAAACCCTACCTAATTGGGTTTCTTGAATTGAGATAAAAGATTTTGAAAGGGCTCCTTGGGTGATAGCTTACCAAGGATGAAAACTCCCATACCTTAGGTGTAGAATCCTACCAAATTTGTATTGAAAATCTCCTTCCTTCAAGCTTTTCTTGATCTCTTTCTTTGTTCATCAATGGAGGTTCTAGAGAGAAGATTCTTGTAGAGTGAGGTAATTGGGTTTTTATTTGGGCTCTTGAGATATGATTAGTTAATTAGGGGTTTACTGATATAAAATACTTTATATAGGTGAAATAATCCCATATTAAACTACCCCTAATGAAAACTAATTAAAAAGGAATTAATTGGAACCCACTTACATTGGCCGAGAATTTGGACAGCAAGCAGGTGCAATCCACGCCCCATGGACCTACGGACCGTGGGTGCATTGACGTCCCATCTTGCAGGTCCATAGGTGGTGGCTGCATCTTGTCAACTTTTGGCCTGACCCACAACCCCCACCTACAGGGCGTGGTTCAATGTACTGGCCGTAGATGGCCATCTGTTGGTCACACCAACATTGCAGATTTTTGGTTTCTAGGAAGCGTTGGGGGTTAGACTTTAGGGTCCTCCCCAAGGACCTTTGGTTGGTCTTTGGGGGGTTTTACCTTGACGTTTAACCCCTAGACACCTCAACCTAAGCTTCAGACATCATTTTACAACCTAAAACCCCACATCAAACTCAAAACAAACTCCTTAGGCTCTAGTTTCACCTACTAGTTTCCATTAGGCTCTAGCTTGGTCTTACTAGATTTTCAGGTTGCTACACCTATGTTCTACCTGGTAGTGAATCTAGTAATAGAGAAGTTGGTGGTAGTATGTCGCGCATTGAGGATATGATGCAAAAGATGATGAAGCGGTTTAATGCAACTGATAAAAATGTGAAAGCAATGCAAAACAACTTTTATGGAATCGGTCAAAAATTTGATGCCCATGAAGTGTCAATCAAGCAACATGAGCCGCAGTTTAGTGACTTCTCCTCCACTGTGAACCCCCGTCAGTCTGGCACACTTCCGAGCAACACCAACCAAAATCCGAATATTGATTACCATTCTAGGGCAGTCACTACTCCTAGAGGTAAACATACCATTGATCCCCCTATGCCGTCTAAGGTTGAAATTGTCGTAGAAAAAGATGCAGATGAAATTGAGGTTACTGGAAAGTTGAAAAATTCTACAGAGAAGGAAGCGGAGGTGACCCAAAAAGTTGTCTCCATGCCTAGATTTCCATCTCCATTTCCACAGAGATAGGTGAAGAAGACCGATGAAAGAAAATACCACAGGTTCATAACTATGTTGAAGCAGCTTTACATTAATGTTCCGTTGATAGAAGCTTTGGAGCAAATGCCTGGGTAAGAAAATTCATGAAGGACTTAGTGACCAAAGAGAGGGCTTTTAGTTTTGAAAATGATAAGAGGTTGCAACATTATAGTGACATTGTTACAAGGTCACTTGTGCAAAAGAAAGAGGACCCTGGAGCTTTTACTATTCCTTGTACCATTGGTTTGTTGCACTTTGTGAAGGCTTTGTGCTATTAGGGTGCCAATATTAATTTGATGCCATTGTCGATCTACAAGAAGTTAGGTTTAGGGGCTCCAAAACCGAATGCGATGCGTTTACTCATGGCTGATAGAATTGTGAAAAAGCCAATTGGTGTTCTCCATGATGTTCCTGTGAAGGTGGAGTCATTCATTTTTCCAGCGGATTTGTGATACTTGATTGTGAGGTTGATTTTGAGGTTCCCATCCTCTTAGGGAGACCATTCCTTCCTACTTGGCGTGCTGTAGTCGATATGAAAAAAGGGCAGATGAAGTTCCAACTGAATAATGAGGAGGTAACTTTTAATATCTATAGGTCTATGAAGTCGGAAAGTGATCTTAAGTCAGTATCAGTGGTGAATCATATTTTGGAGAGAGATTCTGAACTGTCTATTGAAGATAGGTTGGGTGTTGATGAACTGGCGGCGATAATGATAAATTTTGACTATGATGGTATTCAAGACTATGATTAATTAGTTTCCGCACTTGATAGGTTGAATTATGTTCCAAACCAAAAAGATTGGAGCTAGATATGAAAAATCGCAACTCTCCACCCGCAAAACCATTTGTGGAAGAAACTTCAAAATTGGAGCTTAATTCTCTACCATCTCATTTGAGTTATGTATTCTTGGGGAAAGGTGGCACTTTACCGGTAATCATTGCGGCTGATTTGAGTGAGGTACAAGTATAGGCATTGGTTACTATGTTGAAGAGGTTCAAGCGGGCTATTGGATGGACTATTGCGGATATTATTGGGATTCCTCATGGCATTTGTTCTCATAAAATCCAAATTATGTTGGACAGCAAGCCAAGTACTAAGCACCAAAGGATACTGAATCCACCTATGCAAGAGGTAGTGAAAAAGGAAATTATCAAATAGTTGCATGTTGGAGTCATATACCCCATTGCAAATAATAGTTTGGCCTGTCTTGTACAGTGTGTAAAAGGTGGGATTACTATGGTTCCTAATGCAAAAAATGAGATTGTTCCGATGAGGCCAGTGACTGGTTAGAGAGTGTGTATGGACTACCGCAAGCTTAGTGCATGGACAGAAAAAGACCACTTCCAAATGTCGTTCATGGATCAGAGGCTAGATCATCTCGCTAGTAAGGGTTGGTATTAATTTCTAGATGGATATTTGGGGTACAATAAAATCTCCATAGCTCCTGAAAATCAAGAGAAACCCACCTTCACTTTTCCTTATGGGAGTTTCGCCTTCAAAAAGATGCCATTTGGGTTGTGTAATGTTCTAGCGACTTTCTAGAGATGTATGATGTCGATATTTTCAGATATGGTGGAGGACACGACTGAGGTATTTATGGATTATATCTCTGTTGTAGGTGACTCATTTGATGGATATTTGATGCATTTGGTTGACGTACTAAAATGGTGTGAAGAGTGCAATCTTGTGCTCAATTGGGAAAAGGTCCACTTTAAGGTGAAAGAGGACATAGTTTTGGGTAATTGGATTTCTAAGAAAGGGATTGATGTTAATAAAACCAATGTTGAGGTAATAGAAAAGCTTCCACCACCTATATCTGTTAAAGGTTGTCACGACCCAAGGCTACCCCATAGATATAACACGGCATACAACACTCTGGGAAGTCTCATAGCATATCATAACATAAGAACATAGGGAAAAATGTGGAAAATTTAAAAAATTTCTTTACAATCGGCGTCTTTTATAAAATGAGAGAGTCTATAACACCACGTCTCAAACCATCTATAATACTTGGATTAAAACTCTTGAATACCATCTTAGGGAGATAGCCCTTACATAAGTCTAAAAAAAAAAGAAAGACATAAAGGACATATGGTCAAGCCCTAGAACACTATGAGGACTCACAAATCTTCTTCTTCTTGATCAACTATGGTCCTAGCCACGAGAGTAGGATCCGATATCACCAAACCCTTCACTTATAGAAAATGTAGAAATATGGGTTAGCAAAAAAAGGGACATTTTTGTTGAAACCTTGTTGTATGCCACTTTTGAACATCATCTTTGAAAATAGTTGGAGAATGTAGCTCACTAGACAAATCATGTACAATATATCATTGCATAAAGGATATCATCAGAATCACAAGAGTAGTCTCCAACATAAACATAATGCATACACATAATCATGCATAACATACCTTGACCTTATCCATAGCCAACACTCATAGAGAAGGAGACATTCATGTACATAACATTTAATAAATAAAGTAACTCATAGCAACATTCTACATCATGCATACATAAATTCATTTATTTTCATATCCCCCACACTATAACTCTTTCATAAGTCTATTTGTGCAATATATAAGTGATGTCCCATACCTCCACTCACACTAAGTAAAGCTTATTAAGAAGTCATAAGTATAGTTCATGTTCATAATTCATATAAAGTATGCATTAACTCATAATCATCATGTCATAAGAGAAACATACCATGGCCACTCTTAAAACCTACTTGTGCAATGCATGAATGAAGTCCCATACCCCCATTCATACTAAGTAGAACCCCTTGAGGAACCGTAGTACATAACTCATGTTCTTTTCATAATTCATATTCTTATCATATAGGGAAAAATAGCCTTAACCGACATAGACCATGTGAGCTACATGAAATCCGATATCTTACCCCCACACCAAAAAGAGAAGTCCTACTTGCCTAAGGTAGAATTAACATATTTAGCTTTTATGTCGATCCACTAGCTAAAGACCTACGTGGGCACATAGTTATGGGAAATGGAAATTGCTTCTAGAAATCCAGACTACTAACGTGGAGGTTTCCATCTCATGAGATAACCATATTGGGAACCCGGACTACTAGAGTAAAGAAACCTATGTCATACTCTATCCACTCGATGCTAAGCATAATTTCCTTTAACTCATATTAAGTACTTAATTAAGTTCATGTTCATGGAAGAATGCTCTAGGCACTGAAACCAACATAACATCATAATAGGTAATAGATTCATTAGGTGAGAACGTCCTTCCAACCTCCGAATCATCAATATGTGAGTAAACCTTTCACATCATATTCATAGTGTGTTCATGAGAATAGCCTTTCAATCAACGCAACAACATTTTCATAAATATACATACTTCATGCATAGTTATGTGTAAGGGTGCATATTAGAATTAGCCTTTCAACAACACCTTAGTCGCATCATATTCATGTTCATGCATGGGGGGTGTGTGTGATCGTCCTTTCAATGACACAACAACAAAATTATCATCATAGGAACTTCACTGTCTAAGTGTTCATAAAACATGCGCATAACATCATAATCATTCATACCCCTCATATCTTGCATTTAAGGATCATGTTAAGTCAACACATCTATCATTCACCACATGAAACATAGACATAGTCATAACTCAATTACCACATTCATTCCATATATACACTTATATACTCATATTACAGGCCATGTGAATGAAGTCCTTTCACAATACTGCCAAATACATTCAAAATATATGATAGCTTCCTTCTTAAAGTCTTAATACCCATAGCTTATTCATGTTAGATTTTACCCTTAAAGCCCTAGGAGTCATCTTCATATCGCAAGCCTTACTCTCAAGAAATACTTCACATGGTCCTCATGTAAACCTAATTCTCAAGGTGAACTAACCATATGCTTCATTCTTACTCAATTACAGTCATATAGCATCAAGTAAACTAAATCTCAATACTACTCCAAACATGATTCATCATGTAAGCCCTAATAAAGTTAGTTCATATGTACAAGCTTTACTTATAAGAAATTCATGTCTAGGTGATCTAAAATAAGGCAATTCATCAAGAAGTTCATCAATCTTAGAAGGTCACATCTAAACCCTCAATTTGCCTCTTTCATGACATAGACCTAGGCCATATCAATTCACCCTAGAATCTTAGGTTAATCAAGTATACATGTAGAATCATACTAAAATCATGCAATCACTTCATAATCTACTCACATCCAATCCATTAGACAAACATGCAACAACATTCTTAATGTAAAGAATGACCATAGCTAGGATTGAGGAACTCATGGATCTTTGAGGAATTCAAGTTAAAATCATTTAAAATCAGTAATACATCCATAAACAAACATAATTCGACCTTTAAGAGCAACTTTGATAGGAATCCATGGGGTTGATTTGAAACCCTAGCTCTTGAAGATTTTTAGATTTGAGATAAAAGATTTTGAAAGGACTCCTTGGGTGATAGCTACGCAAGGATGAAAACTACCATACCTTATGAATATTTCCACACGAAATTTAAGAAGAAAGGCTACTGCTTGACCCCTAGACTTGACCTTGATCTTGTTCTTCAATAGAGGCTTTCTAGAGAGAGGGTGTTTAATGACTTAAACTAGGTTATATATATGTATAAAGACTATATTAAATGACTCCTACTTAAAACTAATTAATTTGGAATTACTTAATTTTTCCAAGCCTTGACTGTAAATGAGGCAGCAACACATGTGCCATCCACGACCCAGGACTCACGAATTGTGAGTGGGGTCACGCCCCGTCCTGTAGGTTCGTGGATGGTGGCTGCAACTCTATATATGGGGCATTAACTTACGGAGCCTCCTCCATGGGCTTGGATGGACCTACGAGGCGTAGGTCCCCATCCGTAGGTCTTAGATTTTTGTTGGTTTGGACTTTTAGGCAGCATTGGGGGTTAGACTTTAGGGTCCTCCTCAAGGACCCTTGGTTGGTCCTTGGGGGGTCGTACCTTGATGTTTAACCCCTCAACCTAAGCTTGGGAAGTCATTTTACACTTCTAAACCCCACATCAAACTCAACAACACACTTATAAGGCTCTAATCAACCTACTAGTTTTCCGGGTTGTTACATTATCTCCCCATTAGGAACATTTCTCCTCGAATGATACTTTAAACACTTTATGGAATTCGACTCTCAAGAATAGCAACCCATCATGCATGAAACATTTAAATACACATAAACAAGGAGGAAACATCACTGAATCTCAAAGTACACAATGCAACACAATGAAGTATGAACTACATCTAACAACCTATTTATGCATGATATTGTCATAACTAGTCATGTTCAAAGAGGGATTACCATCTCCTAGTCATAATATGCTCAACATAGTTTCATAGAGCTCATATGTAATTTACCCTCAAAAAGAACTTCATTCAAGGAGAAATTTCTCAACTCCAAACTAAAGCATGCTCATATATTCTTCTCATGAAGTACAATAGGCACCTCTTACTCAAAGCACTACAACACGAGAAAAACAATTCACATAAACTCATTTTATTTCAAAACACAAGTTTTCATGAATATGCATTATATAAAGAAGTCATAGCAACATATAAGCACATATCAACCATGTTAGCTAGGACAAACCATCTCTCCCCTTAGGAGTGAGCCTATACAAACACTTCTACACATCATCAATCACATAATCATAGGAGGAACTATCTTTTCAAATTAAAAGAAAGCTCAACACAACATTATGGAGCCAATATGCCATTTCATCGAAAACATAACAAAGCAAGTTCATCAAATCATCTCATGAAGTCAAATATGTCATAATCATACTAAAATGCACAACAACATGACGAACATATAAATCATGAAAACTCATTTTATACAAAACATGAAATCTCTCAAGAACATGCATAATATAAGGAGATCATAGAGATTTCTAAAACACTCGTGATTCCAAAACATAAAACAAGTGCAAAAAGGAACTCTTAGTCTCAAGCTAAAATAGGAATAGAAGAAATGGATGAGGATATCGGAACTCTCAATCAAATATTTGTTTTTGCTAATTAGGCACATCATTTCCCCCTTGGGAGTAAGCCCCTTATTAAGACCTCAAATACTACTCTTTTCGAACAAACCCAAAGCATCACCAAGACTCATAATAACCTTACCGCGTTCTAAAACCAATAGAGGTATAATGAGCATGCATCCAAACCATTCCAAGGTTAACAAGAGTAACTCTATCGGACATAAGAATCATGGGACACACATAACACCCAATACTCTACAATCATGAAACGAGTCAAGAATAACTTATCATCTTAAGCTAGAGGAGGAATAGAAGGAACATAAGGATATTGGGACATCATTGGCCCTTGGCATCTCGAGTAGCACCCTCAACTAAAACCCTTACAAAAATACCAATCTCAACATTCTCTACGCATCACTTAAACACCATTATTCATCAAATCCTCTATCACATCCTAAGACTCACTATGATTAAGTTGGGTTCCACCAACAAACACACATAGCCACAATTAAACCCAAGTATACTAAGGACAACATAAAAGCTCAGCATGTCCAATTTATCAAGTCACAAAAGACAAGCACTACTTGAATAGAAATAAGCATGAAACACATATTGGAAGCAACATTAGGAGGACACACTTGTTCACCTCTAGCTTGAAGAGCATCAGACTTAATTTTCTTCCTCTCTCTTCCCATAGCGGTATGTATCGACAATCTCTCACTTTATGGTCAATTCCACGACAACCATAAGAACCTTCCATACCGGATAAACACCTACCATAGTGCTTCCTTCCACATATTTTGCAAGTAGGCTTAAGTAACACGAATTCACTATTGCTTCCCCTTTGAGGCTTAGGGTTAGATACTCTCTCCTCACTAAACTTTGGGAGAAACTTAGAAGAACCTTATCCGAAGGACCTATCAAGAGAAGAATTTTCATCATCTATCCAAACTCTCTTTTTCTCATTCAACCTTTCTTCAAGTTTCTTTTGCTCAATTTCAAAGGCATACACTATAAGATGAGGGACATTGATATTATGCTCAAACATGGACATACGACATTCTTTTACCACTAAATCAGACATTCCCAACACAAACCTACTCATTCCTGATTTAGGATCGGACACTAGAATTGGAACATACTTAGACAATTGAGTGAACTTCCATGCATATTCCTTAACACTCATATCACCTTGTCTAAGGTTGATGACCTCAAGCACCACAGCTTCTCTAATCTCTGAAGGGACGAACCTATCTAGAAAGGCACTTTTGAACCCTTCCCACTTTATAGGGCCCAATCCTACCAGTCTAGTCTCTTTCAATTGATCATACAATATTTGTGCGACCCCTTTGAGTTGACAAGATGCTAACTCCACCTTCTCTACCAGATTTACTCCCATACGGTCTAACTTCTTAAAGACCTTCTCCACAAACTCTTGAGGATTTTCTCCCACCTTGGAGACATAAAACATGGGAGGATTCCACCCCAAGAACTCCCTCACCCTAGAAGTAGCCATCCCCGTTATTGGATTAGCCGGAGTTACAACCTCTCTATTGACTTGCACCGTCAAGGCTTGAGCCAACAATTGGATAGCGGACATAAACTCCTCCACACTGTCTTCCTCATTCCTTACAACCTAAGCCCTTAAATTATTCATATCCTGAAAACCACAGGGCACACATTAGGTAAAAGACCTAATAAAGCTAAATTCTAGGGCACCACTTAGAGAATTAAGAAGTGAAGTTTTCTTAACATCTGATAGCCTCATATTCATAAATGTGGTGCGCTTAACATTTATGAACAAGACTCTACTAGACCTGGTTTGAGACAATACTAGAACCATTCTAAACTTTGTGCTTTGATACCATGTTTATCACGACCCAAAGCTACCCCTTAGATGTGACACGGCGTACAAGACTCCGAGAAGTCTCATACAACACTCATAGAATATCATAAAATAAGAACATAGGCAAAAATGCGGAAAATTTAAAATTTTCTTTACAATCAAAGTCTTTTATAAATTGAGAGAGTCTATAACACCAAGTCTCAAACCATCTATAATACTTAGGTTAAAACTCTTGAATACATTTTTAGGGACATAGCCCTTACATAAGTCTAAAACATATAAGAAAGACATAAATGACATATGGTCAAGCCCTCGAACACTATGACGACTCACCAATCTTCTTCTTCTTGATCTACTATGGTCCCAACTACGAGAATAGGATCTGATATCACCAAACCTTACACTTATAGAAAATGTAGAAATATGGGTTAGCACAAAAATGTACTAAATATGGAAGCCATGCATAAAATTCCTTAAAACATGAAAAAAAGGACATTATTGTTGAAACCATGCTATATGCGAGATGGGATAAAGAGAAGAAAAGATATCATTGGACGTCTTGGAAAACTCTTAGCTATCCCTATGAGGAAGGGGGCATTGGAGTAAGAATACTTGAAGATATTTGCACTTCTTTACAGTTCAAACAATGGTGGATCTTTAGAACCCAAAGTTCATTATGGGGACAATACCTTAAATCCAAATATTGCCAAAGAGCTCATCCAGTTGGAAAAAACCTTCATACAGGGCAATCATTGGTTTAGGGATATATGATGAGAAACAAGGCCACTATTGAAGCTCAAATCAGGTGGAAAATACACTCCGAAACTTGTTCATTTTGGTGGGATAATTGGTTGGGAGATGGTTCTCTCACTTAACATGACAGTAACATTACCAGCCTTAATACTATCACATTGTCAGAATTTATTACTGATGGCACTTGGAATGAATATATGGTAAGAAGGCATGCACCTCCTCTTCTGGTTCCTAAAATCCTCAACACTATAATTTTCCACCAAGAGAATGATACTGATGAAGGTGTGTGGACCCCAACTACCAATGGTCTGTTTCCCTGCTCTTCTGCCTGGGAACTCATAAAAAAAAAGAAGGAAAAAAGTAGAATTGACAGTCATACCTTGAATAAAAATATTCCTTTTAAAGTATCATTTCTACTTTGGAGAGCTTTAAGATCCAAACTCTCGACCAATGAGAAGATTATTATGTTTTCATGTGACCCTAGCAGATGTTCATGTAGCAGACTTCAAGGATGGGATGACATCAACCATATATTTATTAATGGTCATTTTGCTGCTCATATATGGAGTTTCTTTTCAGCTTTCGTAGGCACTGTTCACAGGAACATTCCTCTAAAAAATCAATTCATTAAGTGGTTGGGGCTGGAAACCAAAAATGAAGTACATAAGATTCTTTTGTAGGCTCTTCCTATTTTTATCTGTTGGAACCTATCAAAAAATAGGTGTGCTGTTAAATATGAGGGTAAACAGTTGAGTGTTCCTACAATTAAATTCCTAATTCTCGAAGACATCACCAACATACTTCAGTCTGCTTTCCCTTATCTCCAGTGGCCTAACCGCTGTGAAAGGTTGCTGAAAATAGTGGAGGGTTACTGGCAGGATGTTCAGGTCTAGGAAGTGAAATGGATTAGGCCACCTGGTAATTTATTCAAGTTAAACACAGATGTCAGTGCATTAGGAAAACCCGGTCAGATTGGAGGTGGAGGAATTCTTAGAGACTCTAAGGGTGATATGGTGTATGCATTCATCATTTCCTTAGGAAGCGGCACCAGCAACCAAGCTGACACACTTGCAGCCGCTCATGGAATTCAATGGTGTCTTCAGCATGGTTTCAAAAGAATCATCCTGGAGATTGATTCAGAACTGCTTACCAAATGGCTTTCTCACAGAATCAAACCTCATTGGAGCCTGCAGCAACATATTTCTCCTTTTATCAACACCATCAGTCAGCTGGAATTTTTTCACTGTAGACACACTTACAGGGAAGCTAACAGTACTGCAGATTTTCTCTCTAAAAGAAGTCACAAAACTGACATAGTTCATCACTACTACACTTATCAACAACTACCAGTAAAGGCCAAAGGTAGTTATTTTCTGGAAAAGATGGGCAAGTCCGAATTTAGAAGAAAGAGATTGAAAAGAATTAAACAACCTCCGTGATGTTGCACTCCTTAGTCAACTACCCTGTTCATTATAGCTTTTCTGTTAGATTTAGCATTTTAGATAGGCTTAGATTTTATTCTCTTCTTACTTTGCAAGGGGAGAGTCTCCCTTATTTATACTTCCTAGTTACTTTGTATCGAGAGGAGTCCTCTCTTCTAGGTTCATAAATATTAGGTTTCCGTTATAGTACGGGGACGAGTTGACTATCCTTAGGAGGAAGGTTGACTCTTGAACCACCATAGGACTGGAGGTAAGGTTTTATGCCCCCCTCCTTGTATTTTGCTTTTGTTTATATTTATGATAAGGCTTGGGGGTATTGCTAAGCCCCTGACTCCCACAAGGGTCGATAAAAAAAAACAAAAAAAACATCATCTTTGAAGATAGTTAGAGAATGTAGCTCATAAGACAAATCATGTACATTTCATCATAGCATAAAGGATATCATCATAATCACAAGCATAGTCTCCAACATAAACATATTGCATACACCAATCTTCACAAGATATTGTTCACATACATAATTACATACCAAGTTCATCTCATCATATTAGAAGTATCACATAAGCAACTCTAAGCTACACTTTTGCAATGCATAGATAGGATCCCATAATCCTATCTACACTAAGTCTCACTTTTAGGCCACCATAATCATGCATAACATACCTTGACCTTATCCATAGCCAACACTCATAGACAATGAGACATTCATGTTTATAAATTGTAATAAGTAAAGTAACTAATAGAAACACTCTACATCATGCATATATAAATTCATATATCTTCATAGCACATGGAACCCATACCATAACCCTTTCATAAGTGTACTTGTGCTATCTACACTAAGTCTCACTTTTAGGCCACCAGAATCATGCATAAAATACGTTGACCTTATCCATAGCCAACACTCATAGATAAGGATACATTCATGTTCATAACTTACATACATAAATTCATATATATTCATAGCATAAGGAACCCACACCATAACCCTTTCATAAGTTTAGTTGTGCAATGTATAAGTGAAGTCCCATACCTCCACTCACACTAAGTAAAGCTCCTTAAAAAGTCATAAGTATAGTTCATGTTCATAATTCATATAAATCATGCATTTACTCATAATCGTCATGTCATAAGAGAAACATACCATGCCTACTTTCAAAGCCTACTTGTGCAATGCATGAACGAAGTCTCATACCCCCATTAACACTAAGAAGAACCCCTTTAGGAACCATAGTACATAACTCATGTTCTTCTTTTAATTCATATTCTTATAATAGAGGGAAATATAGCCTTAACCGACATAGACCATGTGAGCTACATGAAATCCGATATCTTACCCCCACACCAAAAAGAGAAGTCCTACTTGCCTAAGGTAGAATTAACATATTTAGCTTTTATGTCGATCCACTAGATAAAGACCTATGTGGGCACATAGTTATGGGAAATGGAAATTGCTTCTAGAAATCCAGACTACTAACGTGGAGGTTTCCATCTCACGAGATAACCATATTGGGAACCCGGACTACTAGCGTGAAGGAACCCATCTGATACTCATATTCACTCGGTGTTAAGCGTAATTCCTTTTAACTCATATTAAGTCATTACTTAAGTTCATGTTAATGGAAGAATGCACTAGGCACTCAAACCAACATAGCATCATAATAGTTCATAGATTCATTAGGTGAGAATGTTCTTTCAACCTTAGCATCTTGAATATGTGAGTAAACCTTTCCCATCATATTCATAGTGTGTTCATCAGAATAGCCTTTCAATCAACAGAATAACATTTTCATAAACATACATAGTTCATGCATAGTAATGTCACATGTGTAACGGTGCATATGAGAATTAGCCTTTCAACAACACCTTACTCACACCATAGTCATGTTCATGCATGGGGTGTGTGTGTGTGTCTTATTGTCCTTTTAATGACACAACAACAACATTACCATCATAGACACTTCACTCTTTAACTGTTAATAAAAACATACACATAACATCATAATCATGCATACCCCTCATATCTTTCTTTTAAGGATCATGTTATGTCAACACATCTAGCATTCACCACATGAGACATAGACATAGTTACAATTCAATTACGACATTCATTCCATGTATACACTAATATACTTATATTATAGGCCATGTGGATGAAGTCCTTTCACAATAATGCCATATACAATTCAACATATATAATAGATTCGTTCTTCAAGCCTTAATACCAATAGCTTATTAATGTTAGCTTTTACCCTTAAAGCCATAGGAGTCATCTTCATATCGCAAGCCTTACTCTCAAGAAATACTTCACATGGTCCTCATGTAAACCTAATTATCATGGTAAACTAACCACATGCTTCATTTTTACTTAATTATAGTCATATAGCATCGAGTAAACTAAATCTTAATACTACTTCAACCACGATTCATCATGTACTCCCTAATCATGTTAGTTCATATCTACAAGCTTTACTTATAAGCAATTAAATTCTAGGTGATCTAATCTAAGGCAATTCATCAAGAAGTCCATCAATCTTAGAAGGTCACATCTAAACCCATAATTTGCCTCTTTCATTCAATAGCCCTAGGCCACATCAATTTCACCCTAGAATCTTAGGTTAATCAAGGATACATGTAGAATCATACTAAAATCATGCAATCATATCATAATCTACTCACATCTAATCAATTGGACCAACTTGCAACAACATTCTTACTGTAAAGATGGACCATAGCTAGGATTGATGAACTAATGGATTCCTGAGGAATTCAACTTAAAATCATATCAAATAAATAAAACATCAATAAAAAAACATAATTCAACCTTTAAAATCATCTTTCAAAGGAATACATGCGATTGAGTTGAAACCCTAGGTCATGGGGATTTCTATATTTGAGATAAAAGCTTTAGAAGAGACTCCTTGGGTGATAGCTACCCAAGAATGAAAACTACCATACCTTCTGAAGATTTCCAGACGAAATTCAAGAAGAAAGGCTACTCCTTGACCCCTAGACTTGACCTTGGTCCTATTCTTCAATGGAGGATTTCTAGAGAGAAAATCATTTTAGAGGAGAGTGTTTTTGGGAATTGATTTGGGGTCTTGAGATATAATGAGTTAATAGGGTGTTTAATGACTTAAAATAGTTTATACATATGTATAAAGACTATATTAAACAACCCCTACTTAAACCTAATTTATTTGGAATTACCTAAATTAGCCAAGCCTTGGCCGTGAATGAGGCAACGACACATGTACCATCCACAACCTAGGACTCACAGACCATGAGTGGGGTCATGCCCCGTCCTGCAGGTCCATGGATGGTGGCTGCAACTCAATAAATTGGGGCTTGACCTACGGAGCCTCCCCCATAGGTATGGATGGACCTACGGGGAGTAGGTCCCCATCCACAGGTACTTAGATTTTTGGCAGTTTTGGACTTTTGGGCAGCATTGGGGGTTAAACATTAGGGTCCTTCTCAAGGACCCTTCTCAAGGACCCTTGGTTGGTCGTTGGGGGGTCGTACCTTGATGTTTAACCCCTAAACCTAAGCTCGAGAAGTCATTTTACACTTCTAAACCCCACATCAAACTCAAGAACACACTTGTTATGTTCCAGTTCCACGTACTAGTTTTCCGAGTTGTTACAAAGGTGTTAGATGTTTTCTTGGTCATGTAGGTTTTTACCAGAGATTCATAAAAGATTTCTCTAAAATTGCACACCCATTGTGCAAACTACTCGAAAAGGAGTGTAAGTTTAATTTTCATGATGCTTGTCTGAGAGCATTTGGAGAGTTGAACGAAAGGTTAGTATCAGAACATATAATTATTTCATCGGATTGGGGGCAACCGTTTGAGGTAATGTGTGATGCGAGTGGGGTGGTGCTTGGTTGGGGGCAATCGTTTGAGGTAATGTGTGATGAAAGGCGATAGAAGATTCTTCATCTGATATACTATGTCAACAAATCTCTGAATGTGGCTCAAAAGAACTATATTGTGACTGAACAGGAACTCCTTACTATGATTTTCACATTCAAGAAATGTCAATCCTACGAGCTTGGTACTAAGGTCATAGTACATACTGACAATCCTGCATTGAGGTATCTGAAGGCTAAAAAGGATGCAAAACTGAGGCTAATTAGATGGGTATAGTTGTTGTAAGAGTTTGATTTTGAGGTGGAGTATAGAATGGGAACATAAAATCAAGTTACCGACCATTTGTCCAGATTGGAGGAGGAAGGTATGCTCAAATTGGGAGATGAGGCTGAAATAACTGATGAATTCCCAGATGAACAGGTATTGGCTACTTCTTATGATCTTATCCCTTGGTTTTCAGATTTTGCTAAATACTTGGCAAGCAACTTGGTTCTATCAGATTTTTCATTTCACCAAAGAAAAACATTTATGTTTATTGTGAAGAAATTCTTTTGGGATGAGACTTACTTGTTTCATATTTGTGCTGATGGGATTATTGGTTGTTGTGTGCCCGATGTTGAGATGATAAATATACTAGAGGCGTGTCATTCATCTCCTATTGGTGGGTACCATAGTGGTATTCGGACTGCTCATAAAATCTTGTAGTGTGGGTATTACTAGCCTACCATCCACCAAGATGCTCATGATTTCACCAGGTCTTCTGATCGTTGCCAAAGAGAAGGAGGAATTTCAAAAAAGCAAGAACTACCTATGAACCCATTATTGGTGATTGAGGTATTAGATGTTCGGGATCTTAAATTCATGGGTTTGTTTGTGATTTCACATGGGATGAAGTATGTTCTTGTTGCGGTTGACTATGTATCAAAATGAGTGGAGGCAATTGCGCTTTCAAAAAATGAGGAAAAAAGTGTCACCTCATTCCTAAAAGGAATATTTTCTTCATAATTGGTACACCATGGGTGATTATCAGCAATACATGTTCTCACTTTTCTAATAAGTTGTTCAAGGCGTTGCTAGAGAAATATGGACTTCGTCACATTATAGCCACTCCTTACCATCCACAGTCTAGTGGGCAAGTTGAGGTGTCAAACAGAGAGATAAAACAAATCGTTGACAAGACTGTGAACACCAACATAACTGATTCGTCAAGAATGCTTGATGATACTCTCATAGGTATGTCCCCTTACAAACTTGTATATGGGAAGTCATGCCATTTGCCTGTACAGATAGAGCATAAAACAATGTGGAAAAGTAGAATTTGGATTGGGGTGCCGCATTGAGTCAAAGGCTAATGGATATGAATGAGCTTGATGAGTTTTTCCTAAAAGCATATGAAAGTTCAGCCTTCTATAAAGAGAAGATGAAGAAATACCATGATCAAAAGATTCAAAAGAGTGAATTTTTTATTGGTGATGTGGTGCTCTTATTCAACTCAATGTTGAGGTTGTTTCGTCTAAAGCTCAACTCCAAGTGGATCGGGCCATTCAGAGTGACTCAAGTATTTCCATAGGGAGCGGTTGAGCTCGAGAACAAGGAAATGACAAGGTTCAAGGTTAACGTACAGAGGATAAAAGTTTGCTTGGGGAACTCTGAGAATGTGGAAGAAGTGATAGAGGCATATTACCTTGATGAAGTTTGAGTAATCAAGGTGTCTATATCGTGCCGTGACATTAAATCAAGCTCTACTTGGGAGGCAACCCAAGATGTTCAATCTAGCCAACTATATGAGTTTTTTTTATATAGGAGTTTTCTTCTTTATTGTTGATTTTTGTAGCTCTTTAGATAGGTGTTTATTTTTCTGTTTAGTGTTGGCTAGATATAGAATACGGTCCATGTCTACAAAGAGTCCAGAAAATGTAAAAATAAAGTCATAATGCTTGCTCGTGTGCAGGGATGAAGAGGCAAAAATTTGCAGAAAATTGTTGTGCAGTGGTTTACTTTACAAGTAATCATTGTTCACTGTTTAAATCATGAAATCACGAAGTTGAACTTGACCTTGGGTCGTTAATCTCCTATTTGAATGTTAAAATATAGACTGGAAACACTCTTGGAATTATGATGTGTGAGTGTGTAGGTAAATTCAATGAAAAATAGTGGTTGTTAGGTCTAATCGAAAGTTTTAACTTAGGGTTTCATTGTTTTGGTTGTGTTAACACTACAACATTTTAGGCCTACCGCCACACTAATTTTGGACAACGCTTTTAAAGTGTTGCCTAAAATACTTTTGGGGACGCTTTTAAAGAGTAGCCCAAGTTTTAACTTTTAGGTACAATAATATTGGCAACACTTGTAAAGTGTACTCTTTAATGGTATAAGCTACACTTTATAAGCGTTGTTACAGTATGATATAGTTGGTAATAACTTTTTACATATATGGCCACACTTTTAAAGTGTCCTATTTTTATAATTATAAAAACAACACATTACAAATGTGGCCTTAATGTTTCTCCAAATTTTATATTCCATCCAACATTTTTAACATTAAAACTTGTTCTCCCTCCAATTTTTATTGGGCAAAAAAATAAATAATAAAGCATTAAAACATTGTTTTCTCCCAAATTTGAAAAAAATTTGTCAAAGTTGTTTTCACCCGGTTCTCTCAATGAAGAACAATAGGCTTTCCTGAAGAACTGAAGGACAATACGATTTTCCTCACAGATTTCCGGAAAACTTGATCACAGATTCCTTGTTGAAGATTGAAGAGCTGAAGAACTGTTAAAAAGCTGAAGTACGTACTCATACACAGAGTCCTTGTTTAAGATTTTCCTCATAGATTCCTTGTTAAAGAGCTTTTCCGTCAGATTTCACAGATGAACAAAATGCTTCACAGATGAACACGCCTCACGTCTTAAAGCTTTAGAGTTGTTGGAGTAGGGTTTATCACGTATGAAATTCTATCTTTGAAAGTCTAAATTTTAGCTTTAGGGTTTTGATATTCTTGTGTATCTTTGAAAGTCTAATTTTTAGCTTAGGGTTTTGATATTCTTATGTTGTTGATACAATTTTTGTTGATTTTTGGGAGTCTTAATTTATTTATATTATGCTATTCTGCTATAGTTTTGGTATTAGGGATCTGTGTATGAGTACTTTTATTAAAGGAAATGTCAAAGGGTCCTTTTCTTGATAGTTGTGGAGTCTGGGCTAGCTAGTGTGTATCTTAACTAATTCTAGAGGGTAATGGGTAACTCTTACAGATGGGGTGTATGTAAGTTAGGATAAGTTGAAGGAAAAAAAAGTTAGGAAGTGTCTCCTGGAAGTTTAGACTTTGTTGATTATGAAACAACCTCTTATGGAACTTGATTACTCTTAAGTTCTGTTTACATTTTTACTACTCGTATTTGCTAAAACATTTATGTTAAAAGGTTAGGATGATGGATATATGTATGTAGCATTCATAACTAAATAAGTTTAAATGGGTTGATTATCACAGGAGCTTCACTTGAGAATTTCTCATATTGCTTTGTGAAGCATTTTGGCTGACTAACTCATTTACAACCTAAGTTTCACAATTAGTGTTACCCACTTGACTAGAAGCATAGTTATGAGACTTACATGTCTGCAGTAGAGTGTCTTGGTATTGTTGGAGTTGAGTTTCCTCTTTTTCCATGCTTTGTTTGGTGCAACTGCTATCTTGATTTACATGGCTGCATTAGAGTATCTTTACATATTTCTCCTGCTGCCCCTGTTCTTTGGACTGAAGTGGACTTAGAGTTGGATATAGCAACTACAATCTGATATAAATCTGCAAATCTACAATCTGCTATAAATCTGCAAATCTACAATCTGCTATAAATCTGCAATCTGCAATCTGCAAATCTGCAATTCTGCAAATTTGCAAATTCGCAAAACTGCAAATTGCAAAGCTTGATTACAACTTCAACCTGCTTCTAGATAGAATTTCATAATCTTGATTAGTTCATTTAAATTCCTTAGAGTTAGAGAGATGGTGAAAGTCAGCTAAAGCTTGACTATTCCAAGGACTATGTTCTGCTTTTCTTGAATATGTTGAATTCCCTATGATTCTTACTATTCTTAGGATGGTTTGATTGTCAACCTTTTTTTATTTTGTTAAAACTTCTACTTGACTAAGGTTGTTAATTTTATGTGGTTAGATAACACTTGGAAGTGAATTAAATAAAGGAAAGTAGCATGAGCTACAAAATTAAGGAAATTGATGTTTTGAGCATTCATTTCACTAAAGTGTATAACTGATGAGTTTCCTATGTAAATTGTGCAAAACGAATTTGGTGATGAGTATTTGAATTCACTAACAAAACTTTAACTTTTAATAATTTGAATTCCATTTATTTACTTTCTTTCTTAATTGTGTTTATCCTATTAATTGTACTTATTTTTCGTTGGATGTATAATCAACATTCAAAAACATTTGTGAAGGATTCAAGGTTTGATTTGGTATAGCACAAGAGCCATGACTAGGTAAGAAACTTTTATCATCTCATAACACATGATTTTGATAACTTACTCGTGACTTTTAAAACGTGTTTGTGAAGTAGTTAATGATTTAATGATTATTATTGAAAGATTAAATATTAATATCTTGATCGTCTAGGAATTCAAATATCCAATCCAAGGATTGGATGAATTTAGGAAGGTATAGCAAAGAGTATATTGATGGTGTTGAATCATTCCTAGATTTTGCTTACTCTTATGGAGATCCAATAGGAGAGGAAATTCAGTGTCCAGGTGCAAAATGTTGTAATATTCGCTGGACTCGAAGGAATGTAGTGTATGATCATCTAATATGCTATGGATTTGTTAAAGGTTATACTATATGGATAAATCACGGGGAATGGGATATCAAGTTGAATGTTGACGATGATATGGTTTACTTGCGTGATGATATTGATGGGTTGTTGAATGATCAATTTAGAGATGTTGCACAGGCTGAAGGAGTTTATGATGGTCCAAATGAAGATGCCAAGAAATTCTATAACTTAGTTGACTAGGCAAGCCAAGAATTATATCCTGGTTGTACAGGATCCTCTAAATTGTCATTAACACTTCGTTTATATTTATTGAAGTGTCTACATGGATGGAGCAATGAATCATTCACTTCTCTTTTAGAGTTATTAAAAGAGGTGATGCCCGAGTTGAACATTCCTTCGTCTTACAATAAAACCAAGTCTATGATAAAGAATCTTGGTTTTGATTATGAAAAAATTGATGCATGTCCCAATCAATGACTGCATGTTGTTCAGGAATGATCATAAGGATGATGAATTTTGTTACACTTGTGGAGCTTCACGATATATTAAATCTCCTGAAGTTGATAGTGAGCTTGAGCCTTCAAAAAAACAACATCAAGTTTCAGCAAAGACATTGAGACACTTTCAATTAATTCCTCAACTCAGAAGGCTATTTATGTGCTCAAAGACGGCAGATTCTTTGAGGTGGTATGACGAGAACCGTTCTAAGTATGGAAAGTTAACTCATCCCACTGATGGTCTAGCATGGAAAGATTTTGATAGGTTGCATCTAAATTTCGCACTAGATTCTCGCAATGTGAGACTTGGCTTGTCAAGTGATGGGTTCAATCCTTTTCGGACCATGAGTATATCACATAGCACATGGCCAGTTATGTTGAAGGTGTATAATCTACCGCCTTGGATGTGCATGAAATCTGAGTATTGTATACTTTCTTTACTTATACCTGGGCCGCGATCACCTGGAAATGACATTGATATTTACTTGCAACCATTGATAGATGATTTAAAATTATTGTGGGATTCTGGGGTTGAAACATATGATGCTTCAAGAAATCAAACTTTTCAAATGCGGGCAGCCCTTCTGTGGACAATCAATGACTTTCCTGCATATGCTATGTTATCTGGATGGAGTACAAAAGGTAAGTTTGCTTGCCCTTGTTGTAACTATGGCATAATTCTCGCTATCTTAAACATAGTCGGAAAATGTGCTATGTGGATCATCGTGTTTTTCTACCCATGGATCATCCATGGAGATCTAACAAAAGATCTGTCAATGGAAAAACTGAATTTAGGCCTCCTCCACCTTTATTAAAGGGTACTGTTGTGTTTAATAGCTTACAAGATTTTGAAAATGTATTTGGAAAGAAGAGAAAGAGATCAAATGATGTCCCATGGAAAAAATGGTCAATCTTTTTTGAAATACCTTATTGGAAGCACAATTTGTTACGCCACAACCTTGATGTAATGCACATAGAGAAGAAGATACTTGATAGCATACTTGGAACTCTTTTGGATATTTCTGGCAAAACAAAGGATCATGCATAAGCCCGGTATGATTTGGAAGACAAGGGAATCAGAAAGAACCTTCATCCAAAAGACACAGAAGATTATAAGAGAACAAGTTTGCAAAAGCGTGCTTCTCAATGACAAATGGAGAGAAATCATTTTTTTGTGGAGTTTTAAAGACAGCCAAGCTACCTGATGGTAGTGCCTCCAATATATCCAGGTGTGTGCATTTGGATGAAAGAAAATTGTCTTGTTATAATACCCATGATGCTTATTTCATGTTACATTACTTGCTTCCAATACCAATTAAAAGCATTCTTCCTGTTCATGTGGCTATTCCTTTGATTCGTCTTAGTTCCTTCTTCCGTCGGTTGTGTCAAAATGTAATCACAATGGAGGAACTAGATTGCTTAGAAGTGGAGATCATAGAAACATTAAATCAGTTTGAGCGAATTTTTCCTCCTACATTTTTTGATATAATGATTCATTTGCCTATTCATTTGGCGAATGAAGTGAGATTAGGAAGGTCCAGTTCAAAATCGATGGATGTATTCCACAGAAAGAGAAATGGGTACATTCAAATCATACATCCGGAACAGACATTATCCAGAAGGTTGCATAGCAAAGACACGAGTGAGAATAGATTGTATGAATTTATTCTCCATATATCTACATCGGGGTGTGCATACCAGATTTAACAAAAGAGCCCGAAATAATGATGAATGTGACCCAAGTGATGCAGAAACTGTGAGTTTGTTTCCTAACAAAGGTGTTCCTTTAGGAGCAAAGAAAACTGATCCACTCATTTTAGATAACAAGTCACTAAGTCAGGCACATGCATACTTATTGGGAAATTGTGACGAGGTTCAAGAATATATTAGGTAC
>JAJOOF010001453.1:0-29986 GCA_029582545.1 Solanum lignicaule | reverse complement strand
AAATATACTGATAATGTGGCATAAAACTGGAGCATGTATATCTGAATAACTGAAATATCTGACCTAGCATGTGTAATTCAAGAACTAATGAAATACATAGCTAGGGTTCTGAAGTTTATGTAAGAAACTGAGCAATAACATGATAATCTGATTTGGAACATTTAAATAACTAATTCATGATGATCTGTTGTAATTCTAGAAACCCTAGGTCTGTTCATAATCATGGAATCAAGAATCTGACTGAATTCTAGGGACCTAATGGGCGAAAGGAACCCACTAGTGAAATCCCACATTCCTGGTGACGAATTCCAAGGAGAAATGTTTTGATTTCGGGGCAGGAACTGAAGAAAACTTGTTACGTTCTTGAACTAGGGTTCTTGACCTTTTTCTCCTCTCTTGATTCTAATTTTCTAAGATTTGATTAATGAATTGACTTGGATAAGTTCTAGTTATGTTTCTAGGCTTAAACTGATTAAAACCTCATGATTTAGGGTTTAAACGACGTATCTTAGGGGTTAAACGATATAGGAAAAGACCAATAGACCGCTGACTTAACTCCTGTCGGAGTGACTGACGGACAGGACTGACGAGCCGTCATTCAATCGATGGTCCGTCGATTGGAATCGTCGGTCGAGTCTGCCCGACAGGGTTTCACTAAAATGGGCATAAATTTTCACTCGGAGGTCGAAATTTAGCAACCTCGGTGGTCTTGGAAAGAGGATTCAATTATCTATCTTGCCATATGTCATGGGACACACAATTCCTTTTGTGTTATGATTTATGGTCATCTGAAGTTGACCCATAAATAATATTCATCTAACTGGTTGTTTACCGTAACTTACGGTCAGACCTACGGACCGTGGATCGATTGATGGTCCGTGCTGGTCGACCGTAGTTTGTGTCAGAGACTGGGTAAATGAGGTCTCGATCCACGGACACAGACCACAAACCGTGGTTTGACCTACGGACCGTGAGTCTGTTCGTGGGTCGAGACTTAGCTAATTTTTCTGAGCTTGGCTAGGGAGGGGTTGCAGTGGTGAAACACGGACCACCAGGACAGGTCGTGGTCTGACCTACGATCCGTGGATGACAACCGTGGGTTGCACCTGCAACTTCTCAAAATCTGCATTTTGGTCTGTTTCGAATATGGGGTGTTACATTATCTCCCCCTTGAGAACATTCGTCCTCGAATGAAGACTAAATTAGCTGAAATGGAGGGAGAGGGCTGCAATCCCTACCACTAAACACTGAGAACTGAATTTCTAACTGAACTGAGTTCTAAGGACATGCAAATACGCTGAAAATGCAAGTACAAACTGAAGGAACATGATTCTAAGACTGAATTTACGCATGAACGACTGAATAACTGAAGAGGAACTATTACCTCAAGCTGGAATGGAATCGGAAGGAAAGAGGTGAGGATACTTGGACTTTATGGCTGCTTCTGCTTCCCAAGTAGCTCCCTCTACTGACTGACTCCTTCACAAAACCTTGATTGAAGCGACTTCTTTATTTCTTAACCTTCTAACCTAACGATCGAGAATCTCAACTGGTACATCCTCATAAGAAAGGCTATCTTTCACGGTCACACTCTCTAATGGCACTATGGATGCTGGATCACCCACACAGTTCTTCAAAAGAGAAATGCGAAAGACTGGATGCACTGTTGCTAAGTCTGCTGGCAACCCTAACTCATAGGCCACTTTACCAATCCTTTTCAATATCCGGTAAGGGCCTACATATCTGGGACTGAGCTTCCCTTTTTTGCCAAATCTCATCACCCCCTTCATAGGTGACACTTTCAGGAAAACCCAATCATCAACTTGGAACTCTAGTTCCCTTCTTCTCATATCTGCATAAGACTTCTGGCGACTCTGGGCCGTCTTAAGTCTATCTCTAATGAGTTGCACTTTCTTAGTAGCATCAAGGAGCGAATCTGGTCCTATCAAGGCTGCTTCACCTACTTCAAACCAACCAACTAGAGATCTACATCTACGCCTATACAATGCCTCATAAGGGGCCATCTGAATGCTGGAATGGTAACTATTGTTGTAGGCAAACTCAATAAGAGAAAGGTGATCATCCCAACTACCCTTGAAGTCGATCACACAAGCTCTCAACATGTCTTCTAAGGTCTGAATGGTACGCTTTGCCTGACCATCCGTCTGTGGAAGAAATGTTGTGCTAAGGTTAACCTGAGTACCAAGACCCTTCTGAAATGACTTCCAGAAATGAGAGGTAAACTGAGGACCTCTATCTGAGATGATAGACAAAGGAACCCTATGCAACCTCACAATCTCATTAAAGTAAAGCTTGGCGTAATACTCTGCCGAATTTGTAGTCTTGACCGCCAAAAGCGATAAGACTTAGTAACCCTATCAACAATCACCCAAATGGAGTCATGCTGTCTGCGAGTACGAGGTAAACCTGTGATGAAGTCCATGTTGATCACTTCCCACTTCCAAGTAGAAATGTCAATCTCTTGAGTCATACCTCCTGGTTTCTGATGTTCTACCTTGACTTGCTGGCAATTTGGGCACTTAGCCACAAAATCTACTATATCTCTTTTCATACCATTCCACCAATAGACTTCCCGCAGATCGCGGTACATCTTAGTGGCGCCTGGATGGATAGAATATCTAGAGTTATGGGCCTCTGCAAGAATATGTTGTCTCAACTCACCCACATTAGGAACACATAATCGACCCTGGTAGAGAAGCACACCATCTCCCCATTAGGAGATAAACCTCAACTCTCTGTTGATGGACTGCACCCTTGAGTTCAAGTAATATCAGATTGCTGTCTTGCTTTTCCTTAACTTTCACTACCAAAGAAGTTTCTAATCTATTCTGGACTATCACACCACCATCTAATGTGTTAGAAAGACTAACTCCTAAGAGAGCAAGACGATGAACATCTTTTTCTACTTCCTTCCGTTTTTCCTCAATATGTGCTACACCACCCTATAGATTCACCTCTTTCTGGCCTTCAGGTAAGAGATAATCAACATATAGGTACTGAGCTACTACCCTTCTATTCTATGGCTGGCTCATTTGGAAATTGGAACTGAAAAACCCAAATTCTACAATCGACTGAGGCATGACAGAACTAAAACCAATCCATGCCTAGAATGACATCGAAGCCTACCATTTCTAACTCTACAAGATCTGCTGAGGTGACTTTCTGAGGGACTGTGACAAGGTAATTTCTGTATACCCGTCTAGCTATAACTAGGTCACCAACTGGGGTAGAGACTAAGAAGGGTTCTGAAGGAGTTTCTAGACTTACTCCTAAGATTACTGCTATAAAGAGAGTTACAAAGGTAAGAGTAGCCCTTGGATCTAACACTAAAAAATATCTAAAGAAGGACTCGAAACGTACCAGTGATCACATCAAGAGAATCTTCCTGGTCCTGGGGAGCCCGAAGAACATAAAGCCTGTTTTGGCGCTGTTCGCCACCTATACCAGAAGAGTTACCCTACTGAGTTGGGTGACTTGTCGGTACTGTTGGAGCTGTAGACTGAGCCCTAGTATTGTTACCTTCTTGCCCCTTCTTGGCAGAAGGGCAATTCTTCACCCTATGACCAGACTGGCCACACCCAAAACATTCTTCCTTGCCTGCAAGACACTCGCCTGGATGGTTCTTACCACACTTTGGACAAGTTAGGTAAGGCCTATTTCCTGAAACACTTCCCTGAGACTTAAAGCCTGGTGCCCTACTATTCTGATCTTGTCAAAACTGTGAGTGATTTCCACCACCCGATTTCTGCTGAGAGTACTTATAGTTCCCTGTTCTAGCTTTCTTGGTTACCTTAGCAATTTCCCTAAGCTTATCTCCCTCAACCTGCTGATTTTTTGGATTATTCAAACTCTGAGCCAATAGTTGGATCGCATTCTGAAACTCTTCATTCTTAACCTCATAGTCTGGGACTACAAGAATTGCGTTAGCATTCCTGGCATTAGCTCTACGGGGAGGCATGATCTTAAGCGTATAAGGACAGATAAGAAAGGAGATCATACCAACGCACGATAAGAATAACAAAGAAAGTGAAGTTTTCCTAAAACACTTCATAGCCTCCTTCTCATTAGATGTGGTGCACTTCACACCCATGAAAATGACTCTACTTAGTGCGGCTTTTCAGACATCCTAGGACACTTAAACCTAGTACTCTGATACCAAGTTTGTCACGCCCCGAGACTACCCCCGAGACGCGGACACGAGACCTAGGACCACAAGTGATCCCAATCTAACCCTGCTGGCATGATCATGAGCATACTAAATATAATCTGAATAATAGAAACTGTGCGGAAGCTATAATCATAAATAAAATAAAAAGATGGGGAATACCCCTATACTATAACTGAGATAAATGATAACTGATGAGTTTAATACAAAGAAGATATTAACTCAATACTAAGCTGAATCTAACTATGTCTGAAATAAGCCTCTAAACTGACTAGAAATGTTGGGACATGACCCAACTAGATCTAGCAAAACTGAAACTAAAGACTAAAAGCGATAAAGATAAACATGTCACTAGTCCTCGAAGAATGAGGACTCACCACTGATGCTGCTGAATTGAAGATCAGGAATCGATCTAAGCGTGATCTGGATGCTGAGAACCTGAACCTACATTACGAGAAGATGTAGCGCACCCATGTGTCAGTACTTGGAAGGTACTGAGAATGCAGGATAGAGTAAAGCTGAAATAACATATAACTGAACAAAGCAATAAAGTAATGAAATAATCTGAACATGATATAGATACTGAATACTGAGCTAACTGAATGCAATGACCTATTTATAACATGCTGAAATTGAATACTGGCTGTACTGGAATATGGTCAATGTAATAGAGTCTGACTGAATTGTGGGAGCTACTAATAACCGACATAAAACCACATGAGCTAAATGTGGAGTCCGATGTATACGCCCCATCGAGAGGACCCAATATACCTGGCCAAAGGTATAGAGGCATAACTGGCATGATCACTAAACTGATGTTGCCCACAGAGGGGACTTACACCTACGTGGCTCGAAGTTCTGGGACTATATGGGTATGCTAAAACCCTAGTCCAACTCGGTGGCATTGGAAAGAGGATTCAATTATCTATCTTACCATAGGTCATGGGACACACAATTCCTTTTTGTGCTAAGAGTTATGACTATCTGAAGTTGACCCATCAATAATATTCATCTAACTGGCTGTTGACCCTAACTTACGATCAGACCTACGGATCGTGGATCGATTGACGGTCCATGCTGGCCGACCGTAGTTTGTGTCAGGGACTGGGTAAATGAGGTCTCGATCCATGGACACAGACCACGGATCGTGGTCTGACCTACGGACCGTGAGTCTATCCGTGGGTCGAGACTTAGCCGATTTTTCTGAGCTTGGCTGGGGAGGGGTTGCAGTGGTGAACCACGGACCACCAGGACGGGCCGTGGTCTGATCTACGGTCCGTGGATGGCAACCGTGGGTTGCACCTGCAACTTCTCAAAATCTACATTTTAGTCTGTTTCGAATACGGGGTGTTACAAGAAAGGTAGGGCATGAGGCTCTAAGTCTTAAGGTAGTGCTTCATGTAACATGACTTATGCAACTTGTGCAAAGTGTGGTAAGAACCATCCGAGAGAGCGTCTTGCAGGAAAGGAAGGGTGCTTTGGATATGGTCAGTCCGACCATATGTTGAAGCATTGCCCTTTTGCCATGCAGGGCCAAGGGGGTAACAACAATAGGTCTCAATCTAGCTCCAACAACACCAACAGGTCGCCTAACTTAGCTGGGTGGTCCATCTGGTACAGGTGGGTCTCAGCGCCAGAACAAGTTGTATGTTCTCCATGCTCGCCAGGACCTATAGGAAGATTCTCCTCATTTAGTCACTGGTACATTACGAGTCTTTCATTTAGATGTTTATGCATTGTTAGATCCAGGCATTATATTGTCTTTTGAAACTCCTTATATAGTAGTAAACTTCGGCATCAATCCATAAACTCTTTCAGAACCCTTCTTAGTCTCTACTCCAGTTGGTGACCCAGTTATAGCTAGACGGATATGCAGAAATTGCCCTGTCAAAGTCTCTCAGAAAGTCATCTTAACAGATCATGTAGAGTTAGAAATGGTAGATTTTGATATCATTCTTGGCATGGATTGGTTACATTCCTGTTATGCCTTAGTCGATTGTAGAACTAGGATAGTTCAGTTTCAATTTCCGAATGAGCCAGTCGTAGAATGGAATGGTAGTAACTTAGTGCTTATAGGTTGATTCATCTCTTACCTTAAGGCCAGAAAGATGATTTCCAAAGGGTATATTTATCATCTTTTTTGGGTTAATGATTCAAAGTCTGAAGCCCCAACTCTTTAGTTAGTCCCAGTAGTAAATGAGTTTCCAGAAGTGTTTCCAAAAGATCTTCCTGAAGTGCCTCCCGAAAGGGAAATTGACTTTAGAATAGATCTCCTCCCCGATACCCAGCCTATTTCAATTCCTCCTTATAGAATGGCCTTAGCCGAGCATAAGGAATTGAAAGATCAGTTGATGGACCTTCTAGAAAAGGGCTTCATCGACCCAATATCTCTCCATGGGGTGATCCAGTGTTGTTCGTGAAAAAGAAAGATGGGAAATGGTGGACAAAGGCACTTCGTGCAACTTTACCATCTCTCTCAAGTACAACTTGACATATTCCTCCCCCGAATAGGAAACATTGACAGGAAGGAAACGAGTCGATTTTGTCATCCGATCTACTATTACCCAAATCGAATCATGTTGTCGCTGTGTGCGAGGCAAACCAACAATAAAGTCCATATTCAAATCTTCCCACTTCCAACTAGGAATGCTAATATCTTGGGAAAAACCTCCCGACTTCTGATGCTCAGCTTTTACTTGTTGGCAATTCGGACACTTAGCCATAAAACCTGCAATATCCTTCTTCATCCCATTCCACCAATAGACCTCCCATAAATCATGGTACATCTTGGTGGCTCCCAGGTGAATGGAATACCGTGAACTTTGAGCTTCTGTCAAGATCTGTTCCCTCAAGTCATCAACATTCGAAACACATAAACGACCTTGATATATAAGTACACCATCTCCCCCTTGGGAGAATGCCTCAACGCATTTCTTAAGAACCGCTTCTTTCAATTCTACAAAAATTGGATCAAGACCTTGTCTGGCTAGCACACCCACTACAAAAGACAATTCAGAACCATTATGAACCATAACACCACCCGTGGTGGAGTCCACTAACTGAACACCTAATTGAGACAATCTATGAACATCTCGAACCAAATCTTTGTTTTCTTCTTCAATATGAGCAACATACCCACAGATAACCGACTAAGAGCATCCGCCTTAACATTTGCTTTACCAGGGTGATAGAGAACACTCATGTCATAATCTTTCAATAACTCGCCACCTTCTTTGGCGAAGATTTAGATCTTTCTGATTAAACACATATTGCAAACTCTTGTGGTCGGAAACACATCTACATGAACTCCATACCAATAGTGTCTCCAAATCATTAAGGAAACAACGACCGCCGCTAATTCAAGGTCGTGGGTAGGATAATTCTTCTCATGAATTTTAAGATTCCTTGAGGCATAGGCAATAAATTTCCCATTTTGCATAAGCACACAATTTAGACCAATTCTCTAGGCATCACAATAGACCATAAAACCATATTTCCCTTCTGATAAAGTCAACACCGGAGCGGAAGTAAGTCTATCCTTCAATTCTTGAAAACTCTTTCCAAATAATTTGGACCATATGAACTTGGCTTTCTTTTGACTGAAAGCCGTCAAAGGAAAGGCAATCGAAGAGAATCCCTCAACAAACCTTCTATAGTAACCAGCCAAACCTTAGAAACTTCTAATGTTTGAAGGAGTTAGAGGTCTAGGCCAACTCTTGACCGCATCCGTCTTCTTAGGATCTACCTCAATACCCTTACTTGAAACAATATGGCCAAGAAAAGCTACGAACCATAGCCAAAACTCACACTTGCTGAACTTTGTAAAAAGTTGTTGGTCCTTAAGAATTTGTAACATGATCCTTAAATGATCAACATGCCCATTCTCACTTTTCGAATAGATCAAAATATCATCAATGAACACAATCACAAACATGTCAAGGTATTGCCTAAACACCCTATTCATCAAATCCATAAATGCCACCGGGGCATTAGTCAACCCAAACGACATTACCAAAAACACGTAATGACCATACCGAGTTTGAAAAGCTGTGTTCAGAATTTCATCTTCTTTCACCCTCAATGTGTGATAACCCGATCGAAGATCAATCTTAGAGAAATAACTTGCTCCTTGAAGTTGGTCAAATAAATCATCTATCCTTGGGAGAGGATACTTATTCTTCATGGTCACCTTATTCAACTGACGATAGTTAATAAACAAATGAAAAGAACAGTCTTTTTTTTTAACAAACAAAACTGGAGCACCCTATGGAGAGATACTCGATCGGATGAAACCCTTATCTAACATATATTTAAATTTTTCTTTCAACTCCTTAAGTTCTACCGGAGCCATACGGTAAGAGGGAATAAAAATATATTGCGTATCTGGGAGAAGGTTAACAAGGAAGTCATTTCCCTTTTGGAAGGAATACCGGGTAAATCATCTCGGAACACTTATGAAAACTCATTAACAAAGGGGACCAACTCGAGAGTAGGGGTTTCAGAATCTACATCCATCACCCTAGCTAGATGGTAAATGCAACCCTTAGATATCATCTTTCTAGCTTTGAGACAAGAGACAAACTGACCCTTTGACATATAATTTCCCCATTTCCACTCTTGGACAGGCTCATTCAGAAACTGAAACTTGACTATACGAGCTCTACAATCAATAGAAGCATAACATGAGTGCAACCAATCCATACCCAAGATAACATCAAAATCTAGCATATCAAGCTCTACTAAGTCAACAAAAGTAACTCTATGGGACAAGGAAATGGGACACTTTCTATAGACCCTTTTAGCCATAATAGAATCAGCAACAGGAGTAGAGACAGAAAAAGGTTCTAAAAACACATTCGAAAGAACATCAAACCTCATAGCCACATATGGCATCACAAAAGACAAGGTAGCACCAGGATCAAGTAAAGCATAAACATCGAGTTGGAAAACTTATAACATGCCAGTAACCACATCGGGAGAACCCTCTTCACCACGAGTTTGAAGTGCATAGAAGTGGTTTTTCTTATGAGCATTGGACCCAAATCACTAGGAGTAGCTTGCTTGCCCTCTCATCCTTTAGCCACAAGCATTGGGCAATCCCTCATTTTGTGACCACTCTTACGACAACTAAAGTAACCATCTGTGTTGGCTAGGCACTTACATTCGTGTTTCCTTCCATACTTAGTACAAGTAGACATGGGCAATGAAGATCCACTACCATTACCTCTTTGAGGCTTAGGGTTAGACACCATATCATTGTTGAACTTAGGAGGAGCATTGGAGGAACCTTGATGGGAAAACCTTTATCGAAATCAAGGACAACCATGTCCATCGGACCTTGCATGAGAGAAATTACCATCACCAGTCTTAGACCTTTTTACCTCTCTAGACTTTTCATTAAGTTTCTCCTCCTTGATTTCTTGTGCATGAACCATGAGATGAGAGATGTCCATGTCATTAATGAGCATGGCAGTTCAGCACACCATTTCGGGCATACCTGGAATGAACTTACTCATCCTTGCCCTTGAATCGACAACCATTGTTGGAGCATACTTAGACAATTGTGTGAACTTTAGAGCATACTTCGTCACACTCATACTCCCTTGTCAAAGGTTAATGAACTCAAGCACCTTGACTTCCCTCATCTCAAGGGGAAAGAACCTATCAAGAAAAGTGGCCTGAAACTTCTCCCAATCAAGAGGACCCGTATCTTTTGGTCTCTCTTCTTTCCATTGGTTGTACCAAATTTGTGCCACACCTTTAAGTTGATAGGCGCCCAACTCCACCTTTTAGACTGGCGTAACTCCCATGATCATCAAAACCCTATAGACCTCATTAATAAACTCTTGAGGATCTTCCTAGTGAAGTACCTCACTCTAGAAGCCGCCTTACTCATATTTGGGTTCACGGGAACTGCTACCTTCCTATTGGCTTTGGTCGTCACGGCTTGATCCTACACTTGAAAAACAGCCCTAAACTCCATATTAGTCAGTTGCTCGACCAAAGCATCGACCAGAACTTGAGGAGCTTAGGGAGGAGCTTCTTATTTCGCATTCTCCCTCACATTCCTTCTAGCATAAGTTCTTCAAGTAGCCAAAACCTGAAGAATATCAGATAAGGATTATGAGAGAGACCTTATAGTGTTAAAATCTATCTCATGACTTGACAATAATGAAAGAAGTGGAGTTTCCTAATCATCTTGTAGCCTCTCATTCATAAATATGGCACGTTTCACACTCATGAACAAGACTCTACGAGACGTGGCTTATGACACATCCTAGGACCATTCTAAACCTTGTGCTTTGATACCAAGTTTGTCACAACCTAGGGGTACACCCTAGATGTAACATGTTGTATAGAACCCTGAAGGACCCCATACAAGACACTTAGCTTTAATAACATAAGAAATAGAACAATAAGAGTAAAACAATAGTCCAAGTTCGATAGTTTTTATAAAAGAAAAGCAGAAGTCGAAAACACTAGTCTCATCACAGCCGTCTAATACAATAAAATCAAATTAGGCCTAGCCCATACATCATGTCCAGAAGAGAAATGCATGAAAGAAAGTGAAACAATAAAACTCCATCCTTGATGCGTGAGGACTCACCAATGCTCGGAAATCTTAGATCAACCTCTAGCCACAAAACTGAGAAACCTGACTGTCGGCCCCTACATTTGGGGAAATATGGGCAAGAGTATGCGTTAGTACAAAAAAATTTACCATGTATGATAGTTATGCATAAAACATTTAAATCATGCTAAAAAGGACATTTTATTTCATGACATGCAATTGACCAAGCTAAAACATGATATAAGAGAGTTAGAAAACATAAGTCATAAAACCATGGTTAATGCAAGCTAACATCATCTTTAAAACCTTTGAACTCATATGTGATACTTCTTGAAGTAACCTTAGTTAGTTATTAATGTGGGAATAAGCCTTAACTGACATAGATACCAGGTGAGCTATAACAGGATCCCCCTGTGTCTCCCACACCCAAAAGGGTTATCCTACCTGCTAATGTCTATCTAGACAATCATCCTATGGGGGCACATAGGTAAGGGATAAGGAGATTGGTTCTAGAAACCCTACCTCAATTAACAGGGGAGGTTCTATCTCAATATCTTCTCGGTGAGAAGCATAAATTCCATGGAATAGTTATTTCTTCTCATTATTAATATCCATGGAAAGGTATACTTGGATAACCAATCCAAGGTAAGTTCATTAGGATAGCTCTTAAGTTTTGATTCAATTAGGTGAGAAAACCTTTCAACCTAAGAATCCTTGCTATGTGAGAAAACCTTTCTCATCTTACTCTTATGTGTACATGAGAAAATACTTTCAATAACACATCATGATAATCATCATTGATACTTTACTCTCAAAGAATCCTTAAAACATTTGAATAGATTTCATAACAAAATGCATAAGTCCATAATTTACCTCTTGAGGTTCAAAAGTCACTTTCAATCATCAATTCTTAGAAAACATGTGCTATATATGGATTTTATCATAATTTTATGTAAAGTTGGCAATACATGCTTAATTTCATAAAAATCTTGCTTTATACTCAAAATCCCACATCATATGATTCATAACTTGAAAGCATGGGGATTACATGGGTTCATGGGGAAATCCTCATAAAATCATAGTATTTCATCAATTCATGCATAAGAGATCATAATTCAATCATTTAAATCAATAATGAAAAGAACCCATGACAATTGAAGAAAACCCTAACTCAATTGGGGAATTCTAACTTTAGAAATAGAGGATTTTGGGAACTCCATGAATGAAAGGAATTCATGGATGAAAACTAAAATACCTTGAAGACAAATGCTAATCTTCAATGTAGGAATTGAGAGTTGAGTTGAAACCCTAGGTCGAATCCTTCTTCTTTTTCAATTTTCTAGAAGGAGAATTAATTTTCTTTGTGATTTTGGAAGAATGAAGTTAACGGGTTGAATTTAGGGGTTAAAATGCTTATTTAGGGGTCTTAGTGAATGGTAAAAAGACGTATTATAGAAACTAATTAATTAGGAAAAGACCCAACTGCCCCTGAACTTAACTGTCGACCTACCAACTACGGACCCCAGTCAACAAACCATGGACTGACCTACGGCCTATCAATGTGGACCATCGATGGTGGTCAAAAAAATGAATCTTGGTATAGTGAACCACAGACCCCGACCACTGACTGTGATTTAGCCTACGGTCCGTAGGTCAGGCTATGGTCCTGAGACTCTACAACCTTTGATGGGTGGCCAGTCCACGGACCACACTACGGTCTGTGGTCATACCCAAGGGTCATGGTTGGCCTCCGTGGCTTGCACCTGCAACTTCCCAAAACTTGATTCATTTCCCTTTTTCGAATACGGGGTGTTACACTTTTTATATTATGTTTTAGCTTGGTCATTGTCTACCATGAAAGATATCCCTTTTTAAGTATGTTTTTTAAAAAAAATTACACATGACTATCATACTTGCTACATATTTGTACTAACACATACTCTTGCCTACATTTCCCAAAATGTAGAGTGGAGCTTTATAGAATCGTAGTTTCGTGGCTAGGGATCTCATATAGAGGATTGAAGATTGGTGACTCCTTAGCACCCGAGGATTGAGCTTGATTTCCCTTTTGTCATTACTTTTAGTTTTCAAACTTGATGTATCCACTACGCCTCGATCAATCTTATGTACTAGATTGCTTTTAGATGATGTTTAGACTTTCACTTTTCACTATAAAACTTTGTTATGATTGAAACTGTCATTTAAATCTCTTATATTATATTATCTTGTATTATGAATGATAGTTGGCTTGTATGGGGCCTTTGGGGATTTTATATGGTATGTTACACCTAGGGGCAACCTTGGGTCATGACAAACTTGGTATCAGAGAACAAGGATTAGAAAGATCATACGAAGTCTCATCAGACACGTCAAGTAGAGTCTTATTCATGAGTGTGAAATTTTCCACATTTATGAATGAGAGGTTATAAGATGTTTATGAAACTCCACTTCTTTCATTACTCTAAAGACGTCCGATAAAGTTTGACTTTATAATGTCTCTCTCCTAATAATTATCCAATACTCTATAAGATATGGCCACTCAAATGGCATGTTATAGTAGGAATGTGAGAGAGAATGCAAATCAAGAGGCTCCTCTTCAAGCTCCTCAAAATATGATTGATCCTTTGGCCGAGCAAGTCACTAATGCGGAGTATAGGGCTATTGTTCAAGTGTTGGCTCAAGCCCGGATGACCCAAGCATATATGGAGGTAGTGGCTCCCGTGAACCCAAATGTGGGTACTACAACAACTAGAGTGACAGACTTTACTATAATGAATCGTTTAGAGTTTCATGGTTCTAAGGTTGAGGAAGACCCTCAAGAATTCATTGATGAGGTTTACAAGGTGTTGATAATCATGGGAGTAACGCCGGTGGAAAAGGCAAAATTGGCCGCTTACCAACTTAAGAGTATTTCTCAAATATTGTTCAACCAATGGAAGGAAGGGAGAACTATTGATGCGGGTCGTCTTCATTAGGAAAAGTTTAAAGTTTCTTTCCTTGATAGGTTCTTTTCCCTTGAGATGAGGGAGGCAAAGGTGCTTGAATTCATCAACCTTTTATTAAGGAAATATGAGTGTGAAGGAATATGCTTTGAAGTGATGGTAACTTCTCACATTCAAGGTCTGATGGACTTGGTTGTTCTATGTTATGACAAAGGTTTTCCGGCCAAGGCTCATCCAATGCTCCTCCTATGTTCAACAAAGATATGGTGTCTAACCCTAATCCTCAAGGAGGAAATGGTAGTGGATCTTTATTGCCTTCTTGTGCTAAGTGTGGAAAGAAGCACGAGGGTAGATATCTCACGGGTTCCAATTCTTGCTTTCGTTGTGGTAAGATTGACAACAAGATAAGGTATTGCCCCTTAATTGCTAAGAATGAGGAAGATAATCGTCGATGGACTCAACCTAATCATTCATCCGGTCCTAGTGGAAGTCAGAAGCAAAATATATTTTATGCACTTTAGACTCGTGGAGGATAAGAGGGTTCTCCTTATGTGGTTACCGGTATATTGAAAGTCTTCCAACTTGATGTTTATGCCTTACTTAACCCCGGTGCTACCTTGTCTTTTGTGACGCCATATGTGGCTATGAGGTTTGATATTATTCCAGATGTGTTGTTAGATCCTCTTTCTGTATCTACTTTGGTTGGTGATTCTGTTGTGGCTAAGAGGGTCTATAGAAAGTGTCCCATCTCCTTATCCCATAGAATCACTCATGTTGACCTTATAGAGCTTGATACGCTAGATTTTGATGTTATCCTTGGTATGGATTGGCTGCACTCATGTGATGCTTCTATTGTTGTAGAACCCGTGTAGTCACGTTTCAGTTTCCAAATCTTAGAGTGGAAAGGGAGAAATTTTATGCCTAAGGGTCGGTTTGTCTCTTGTCTTAAAACTAGAAAGTTGATTTTGAAAGATTGCATTTACTATCTAGTTAGGGTGAGGGATATAAATTCTGAGACCCCAACTCTTGAGTCGATCCCCGATGTAAATGAGTTTCTGGAAGTGTTTTCTGATGATTTACCCAGTATTACTCCCTAAAGGGAAATAGACTTCGATATTGACCTTTTCCCAGATATGCAACCTATCTCTATTCCACCTTATCGTATGGCTCCAACAGAACTAAAAGAATTAAAGGAGCAATTGAAAGATTTGTTTGATAAGGGCTTCATTCAACCAAGTATCTCTCTATGGGGTGCTCCAGTTTTTCTTGTTCGAAAGAAAGATGGTTCGCTTCGTATGTGTACTGACTACCGACAATTGAAAAAGGTTACCATTAAGAATAAGTATCCTCTCCCAAGGATAGATGATTTGTTTGACCAACTTAAATGAGCAAGCTACTTCTCTAAGATCGACATGTGGTCAGGTTATCACCAATTGAGGGTGAAGGAAGACGACATTATGAATACAACTTTTCCAACTCGGTATGGTCATTGTGAGTTTTTAGTGATGTCATATGGTTTGACTAATGCTCCAGTGACATTTATGGATTTGATGAATAGGGTGTTTAGACAATACCATGACATGTTTGTGATTGTATTCATTGATGATGATGATATATTGATCTATTCGAAGAGTGAAGACAAGCATACTGATCAGTTGAGGATTGTGTTGCAAGTCCTCAAGGACAAACAACTCTTTGCAAAGTTTTGCAAACATGAGTCTTGGCTAAGGTTAGTAGCTTTTCTTGGGATATTATTTTTGGTAAGGGTATTGAGGTAGATCCTAAGAAGATGGATCCGGTTAAGAGTTTTCCTAGACCTCTATCCCCTTCAGATATTAGAAGTGGCTTGGGTTTAGTCCGTTACTATCGAAGGTTTATTGAAGGGTTTTATTCGATTGCTTCTCCATTGACAACATTGACTCAAAAGAAGGTTAAGTTCATATGGTCTGAAGTGTTTGAGAAGAGTTTTCAGGAATTGAAAGATAGACATACTTCCGCTCCGGTGTTGACATTACCGGAAGGGACTGAAGGTTTTGTTGTTTATTGTGATGCTTCAAAAACTGGGTTAGGGAGTGTCCTTATGCAAAATGGGAATGTTATTGCCTATCCTTCAAGGCAACTTAAGATTCATGAGAAGAATTATACTACCCATGACCTTGAACTAGCGACGGTTGTTTTTGCCTTACAGATTTGGAGGCATTATTTGTATGGTGTTCATGTAGATGTCTTTACCGACCACAAGAGTTTGGAATATGTAGTTAACCAGAAAGATCTAAATCTTTGCCAAATGAGATGGCTTGAACTATTGAAAGATTACGACATGAGTGTTCTTTGTCACCCCGGTAAAGTAAATGTGGTGGCGGATGCTCTTAGTCGATTATCGATGGGCAGTGTTTCTGATATTGAGGATAATAAGAAAAGATTAAGTTTGAGATGTTCATAGATTGGCCCGATTGGGTGTTCAGTTAGTTGACTGTACCAAGGGTGTTGTTATGGTTCAGAATCATCTTTTGTGACTAATGTAAAGGCCAATAAAGGTCTTGATACAACTTTGGTTGAATTGAAGGAAGTGGTGCTTAAAAATTCCGTTGAGGCTTTCTCTCAAGGGGGAGATGGTGTGCTTCAATATCAAGGTTGTTTGTGTGTTCCTTATGTAGATGACTTGAGAGAACAGATCTTGTTAGAAGCTGATAGTTCTCGATATTCCAATCACCCTCGAGGCACTAAGATGTATTGTAACTTGTCGGAGGTCTATTGGTGGAATGATATGAAGAAAGATATTGCAGAATTTGTGGCTAAGTGTCCTAATTGTCAACAAGTGAAAGTTGAGCATCAAAAGTCGGGAGTTTTATCCAAAGATATTAGCATTCCTACTTGGAAGTGGGAAAATTTTAACATGGACTTCATTGTTGGTTTGCCTCGCACGCGAAGATAATATGATTCGATTAGGTTATAGTGGATCGAATGACGAAATTGACTCATTTTCATTCCCATCAAGGTTTCTTATTCGGCGGAAGAGTATGCTAAGTTGTATTTGAAGGAAATGGTAAGGTTTCATGGAGTGTCCTTATCTATTATCTCCGATCGTGGTACCCAATTCACTTCTCAGCTTTGAAATTTTTTCCAAAAGGGTCTTGGTACTCGTGGTAAAGTTAGTACAAACTTTTATCCACAAACTGAAGGGCAAGCAGAGCGTACTATCCAAACTTGGGAAGATATGTTGAAAGCATGTGTAATTAACTTCAAGGGTAATTGGAAGGATCAATTGCCTTTGATTGAGTTTTCATATAATAATACTTATCATTCCAATAATGGTATGGCTCCATATGAGGCTCTATATGGATGGAGGTGTAGATTTCTTATAGGCTGGTTTGAAGTGGGTGAAGTCGCCTTGATAGGTTTCGAATTGATACATGAGGCTATGGAGAAAGTTTGACTTGTTAGAGAAAGGTTAAAAATGGCTCAAAGTAAAAAAAAGTCCTATGCCGATGATAGAAGAAGAGATTTTTAGTTTGATGTTATGATTGGGTGTATTTGAAAATTTCACCAATGAAGGGTGTAATGAGGTTCTGCAAGAAAGGGGAGCTTAGTCCTCGATATGTGGGCCCATATCAGATTTTGAGGTGAATTGACAAGGTTGCTTATGAACTTGATTTGCCTAATGAGTTGGCATTGGTACATCTAGTTTTTCATGTTTCCTTATTGAAAAAGTGTGTTTCAGATCCGACATCTGTAGTTCCCTTAGAAGGGTTAGGAGTTAAGGAGAATCTTTATTATGAGGAAGTCCGGTTGAGATTTTAGACTAGCAAGTTAAGAAAGTGAGAAATAAAGAAGTTGCTTCCGTGAAAGTTCTTAAGAGGAATCAATTAGTTGAGGGTGCTACTTGGGAGAACGAGGCCGATATGATGGCCCGCTATCCTCATCTCATTCCCTCCGTCCCTACTCAAGCATGAGGTATTTAGCTCCTCATGGTTTACTCATTGGGTGTCATGTGTCTTAGATATTCCAATGATTTTTCTCATTATCCATGATTCATGAAAATCTTAAATTTTGAGAAAAATGAGTTTACTTGGATGATTTCTACTTTTTATGTGCATTTGAGTATGAGTTGCATATAGATTTCATGATATGATATTTTGAACATTCATTAGCTTGGAGTTGATGTTTCCTCCTTGGATATGTGCATTTATGTGATTGTATTCATGTTGGGATGTTAGATTAAGTTCCTACCTTCTTTATGATATTTTGAATCTAATTTGAGGATGACTGATCCCAAGTGGGAGATAATGTAACACCTCGGATTTGAGGTAAGTACAAATTTCAGTCTTTCAAAAAATCTGGTGCCAGAACCGACAGATGCCACCAACGGTCCGTCGTCTGACACACGAACCGTAGGTAGGCCTGTGGTTGGTAAGTCTAGCTTTCTAAGAATGTTTTTCAGTACTTTTTGAACGGTTTACTAGGACGGCCTGTCATCCAATGCACAAGGCGTATATAGGTGATGAGTCGGGGATTTCGACTCATTTAGGGCTTAATATTCAAGGAATTAGTGTCCTCAATGCCTATTTTATGCTCATAACTAATGTTAAAATGTTAATTTTCAGCAATGAAGGTAAAATAGCAAGGCAAGGACAATACGAGGGATAAAACAGCAAAAAAAGCTGAAAAAGTTAAAGGAAAGCAAAGTTGGTACTCGCAATAGCCATTCGACGACTCGCCGAGTGGACCTTCCACTCGCCAAAAGTTCCTGAGTGCTAGCCCTTGGACAAGACCAACTTGGAGAGCAAACTGGTGGTTTGGCAACGCGTCGAACAGATCGGCGAGGCCGATTTCAATCGCCTAATGTTACAGAACGATTTTGCTGAAAAGGGCAAGAAGAGGACCACTCAGCATATCGCCGACCAGTTCGGCGAGACCGACTTATTTCGCTGAGTTATCTCCGTGCTGAAATTTTGGGAACGTATAAATTAAATTTTGTAAAGAAGAAAAGGAGTTCCCAGATTGTCCATTTTTGTGTTTTTGATCATGAACATTCTAAAACATTGGTTTTACATTTTTGAGTAGATATTTAGGGTTTGTGAGATTTTGAGCTTCAATTTGAGCATTTGGAGACTTGTGGATTGTTGCCCAATATGATGGATAACTTCGTTAGTAACGACTCCCTGTTGTTTATAATGTTTGGTTAAATCCCCATTCTTGGGGGTGTGCTTATGTAGTTGTATGCATTAATTAGCTAATGGGTGTTGTTATTTACTGATTTTATTGTTGATTCGAAGTGAATTCGGTTAATAGTTTGTGTTTTAATTGAGAAATTGTAGTTGCAAATGCAATTCTAGTTAGTTATCTATACTTGTTTGAGAAAGAACTGTTAGAGTTAAATTATTAGTTTATGATTGTATTGATTGTGTTGCTACGGAGTTAGTTTGATAAAGTGGGTCTGAATGCAATCTTACAAATCTAGCTTGAAAATCTAGATTGATTAATGTAATGGGTTGTTAATCTGTGTTGTGCTTGTTGAAGTTCGAAAGAAATCACTTGATTCATAATAGTTGATTGAAAAATGGCTATTGCACCCATAACCTGACCTACCCATTGAGATTCAACAACTTTCAGTAAATAAAAATCACCTATTACGCGAAATTGGCATTCAATTTATCACACTCCCAAGAAACCTTCTCTATTTGTTTAACCCCAGTTTTAGTAGTCGTTATTTGGTTACCAAAATCCCCCCATTTGACATTAATTGTAAAAACCTTGTCATTTACTTTATTGTTGCAAAATGTCTACATCTACAAACGATTAGAACAACATTTTACTTCTTAATCGAATTCTTTATCGTATCACTCCCTGTGGGATGCCCCCTAACTCTTATTTGGTTTTATACTTGTTAGCGACTGCCTACCTACACTTAGAATCGTATGAAGTGTAGTTGAGCGTTATCAATAGGTCTCGTAGGTAAGTCTCAGACTTAGAGAAATTCTAGGGTCAAAATTTGAGACCCACAGTTGGGACCCACGACCCGTCATTGGGACCACGGGCTGTGGGTGGGTCCCATCATTCAAGATCCAAAATTATTGGTCTCTAAACTCATTGACACTCGACCAAGATGGTCTATGAGTTAATCAACGGACCGTAGGTCGTGATCGTTAGTGAGCTCAGCGGTTATTTTCTTAAGGGCTTTTGGGTCTTTTCCTAATTATTCTAGCCTAATACTATGTGGTTTTACCCTTCACCTAAACCCCTATATATGTACTTTTAACCCCAAATTTCCCCAATTGAAATCATTCTCTCAAATTCCTAAAAGAAAGACAAGTCTTCCTCCCCAAAATATTTCTCTCTCTAGGAAGATTGAAGAAAAATGAGTCAACCTAGGGTTTCAAGTCAAGCCTCAAATTCCACCATTGAAGACAAGCTCTTGGCATTAAGGTTTGATAGTTTTCATCCATGAGGCCCTTTCCTTCATAGAGTTCCGAAATTCACCAGTTTAGAAAGTTAGAAATCTCCAATTGAGTTAGGGCTTTCTTCCATGTCTTGGGTTGTTCTCAATGTTGATTTACTTAATTGATTTATGAACTTTTATGCATGAATTGATACAATTTCCTGATTTTAAGATGAAACCCCATGAACCCATGTCTAACTCATGTTTTCTAGATATTGCTGATTGATAGTGGGTTTTGAACTATGAAAGGTGAATTATGGAATTTTGCATGTTATGAAATTGATGAAATATGATGTATATTGTTTTGAGAGTAAAAGCATATATGTTGTTATTGTTGTTAATTGTTATGAAAGGGTTGCTCACATAACTACCTCATGCATGAATGTGAAAGGTTTTCTCACATAAACGATTCTAAGGTTGAAAGGTCTTCTCACCTAAAATGAATCAAAGTTAAGGAGCTATTCTAAGAATGAGGCAAGCGGCGATTACCCATGACCTCTAATGAAATAAAGGAGGCGATTACCCATGTCACAAAATGTAAGGACAAGAGGTGATTACCTATGTTCCTTAAAGAAAATATGAATAAGCATAATAGAAATTCCGTGGGAGTTGTGCTTAGTACCGAATGGACAAGTGGCGATTATCCATGTCTATTGAACTATGTGCCAACATAGGATTGTCTAGATAGACATTAGCTAGTGGATCCACGTAAGCTAGAAATTCATGGTCTTACCTAGGCAAGTAGGCCTCCCATTTTCAGTATGGGAGTGATAAGCTCGAATTAAACCTCCCTAAAGAAGTATAAGCGATTGTTATCAAGTAAAGAACCCAACTTGTAGGTTGGGGGTCGATCCCACGAGGAATATGGTTTAGAGTTAAACTTAACTCACTATTATTTCTGTTTATTTAAATTATTTCCCAGAAAAGTAAATAGGGGGGATTTTGTAACTAAGTAACAGTTTAGAATGCTTAAGTAACAAGTAAAAAGAATTCACACTTTGGTTTATCAATAGGAGAAAGAAACTAGGGTATGTGTGTTCCCCATAAGTTCTTAACATGGTAATCCTAATAATAGTAATCCTTTTTTAGTGATTTACATGCAAAGTTGGTAAGTTAGGTATCCCTAAGTGATTGGTCCTCCAAATAGAGAATTTCACTACACACCTTGGTTCGGCTACGAGTGTATGTTTTACTAATCCTTACGTTTATCCCAGATTAGTCATCACATCAATGTATGGCTTAGTTTTCACCCTCACTCCAATTGACATTAGACTATTAGATAGCATCCACTAAATATCTATTGTTAATTCTTTTCTCATTCACTACCTTCTTGGTTCGGCATGTAGAAACGAGGTGAGTTCTAACGTTTACAACCGTTAAAAAGACTTTTAAGTGAAAGAATTAACAATACATGCATAAACACTATTCAAGAATTACTTAATTATTATTCATATTTTATTGATTGCTCATTGTTCCCACAACCCTAGTTGTGGATTTAGCTACTCATGCTTGAGAGTTTACAATTCAGAATTAGATGAGAATAATTCATGAACTTACAAGTAGAATTGATGAAACATATAATCTTCAATTGAATTTCAAAGAAAAAAATCTTATAAAACGAAATCTGGAAAGTTAATTGCTAAGAGTTTGCAAATTAATTCCCAAAGAACAAAACTAAAACCTTAAGATAATGTCTAACCCCAAAAATGAGGATTAAAACTCCTATTTATAGAAAACAAATCTTAAATAAAACAAGAAACAAAATAAGAAAATAAACTGCTGGAACGCGGCTTCTGTCGACGGCATGACCTACGGACCGTGGGTCGACCTACTGTCTGTAGGTCACCCTCTGTGATTCAACACTTAGAAACTTTCATCAGGTACTGGAACCTTCAACTCCCTGATCCTCAATGACAAATGTGCAGGACAAACCGTGGGTCGACCTACGTTCCGTCGTGTGCTCCGTGGTTCAACATTTGGTCAGACTTCCCTGATGTTCTACCTACGATGCATCACTTACGGTCCATCCTGGCACTTCGTGGACTGAGTACTGGAACTTCAACTCCAAGACCAAGACCTACGACTGCCCATCCACGGCCCATCGTTGGACCTATGGTCTGTTGGTGGCTACTTCTGCACTTTTTCAGCTCTCATCTCCATCAACCGCATCCAAATTTATTTCTTGCAAACATTATACACAAAACATTATTTCCAATACAAAATAGCCCTTGAGAGACACAAAATCTAAGTGAAACGCATCAAAAATATCGTAAACTCACGATATATCAACACCCTCAACATAAACTTGTTGTTTGTCCTCAAGCGACACACTAAACTCTACACGACACTTATGTAGAAGTAGACATAAAAACTCAAGCAATCACATGGCTTTCTCAATCAATTCCATCATATTAGTGCAAATCTTTTCATCTAGACTCAACAAGCTAACTCATGCGGATCAAAACATCACATAGATTGGCCAATAAACACCATAACATACACTTTACACAATCACCAAGGTACCAATTTTCCAACAATGTAACTAGTGCCCACATTTCAAAAGAAATCCTTTTTTTCACACAAATAGATATATAGCTCATATTTAAGGATTCATTCAACACTCACGCTCAGAAGTAACTATAAGTCTAGTTAGTGCTCAATACCATATGCTTTCCCTTATTTTCACTTCATAGACTCTCCAAACCGGTCAGTAGGATCACTATAGGAATTTCTTAGCTTGTAACGTAGGCTCAGGGTCAAGAATGGTACATTTGTGTACTTTTTAGTGACTATTCTGCCCTCCTGGACATTACATTGGATTTTTACCTCTTTCCTCAACCAATTCTTGACATCTTTTCATTATCTTTTCTTTCCATTAACTCTCTTCAACACAGATGTGACTTTTTACTTTAGAGCTCATATTTTTCACGTTTCTTCTTTTTCTTTAACTTTATTTTTCTTTGTTTCTTCTTTTTCTTTAACTTCATTTTTCTTTGTTTCTTTCAGCACTTTTGTCATTCATCTTTTTTCTTCTTTTGGATAAAGTCACATCATTTTCTATATGTTCTTTTCTTTTTATTTCTTCAACACAAAACTCTTTTCATACCCTTTTTCTTTCAGTTTCCTTTTTCATAGCCACCCTCAACTTATGTATTTTGCATGAGTTGAGGTGCACAGTATCCGATGTCGGACCGGGGCCAAGACCAAGGTAACTTTTTGAATTAGGCACCCTCAACTCAGGCTATTGGCCTAAGTCAAGGTGCACATGTCCAAGGAGGGACCATGGCTAAAACAATTATGTTAAGGAAGGTGAGTTAGGTGTATTGAAAGAAGTAGTCTACATTAGGCTCAAACAATTAGATCAAAGGGAACATTTATTTCATTTGGTTGGATCATTTTAGGCTTGAGTAGACTTATTCGAACAAGGGCTTATGATTATTTCCCAGCTTCTAGCCAAGACTATCTTAGCAGGACCAACAGGGTAAGTTCTAGATTGACACATACTGTATGAATATTCAAACTTTTCTCACACACTTGACACATTGTTTCATTATTAGATTATTAGATTATCCAGTTCAAGTTTTACCTTAAGTCATGAGGTCAAACCGGTTCCTTATCATTTCATTTTGAGATCCAAAACATTCAACTCATCAAGCCTATAGATCTAGCACATTTCAAAACTTTTGGACGGGTATCAATTTTATGCTCTTTATGCCATCATGCTTTCATTCGTCTACTTATTCCTACACATACATTTACAAACATGTTGGTTCAACATAAAAGTAAACAGTTCTTTCGGAGAAAAGAATACAGGTAAGAAAACCCTAAGGAGGATTATGAGTTGGGTTACTCAGACTTCACCCTATTACTCACAATCCATTTACCCCACCCCAAACAAAATAAGGTGCAATTTCCCTCAATGCACAAAAATCAAAAGTAAAGCATAGGGTGAAACAAACTTGTGGTACAAATGCACCGAAGACCTCTCAAGAAGAAGGTGGGTCCGATTTCTCAGAGCACATTCAGTATTGCTCAAATTGCCAGATGGGTTAACATCGACCTCACGGGCCCACTGATGTCTCCTCTCCTCATCTAGTATAGAATCCCTTTGTACCACTTCAAACTGCTGGCGCTCCTTCTTCTTCAATATTTGAGCCTCATCAGTATCATAAGTGTGGTTAGAGCGGTGGCATTTCCCAGCAGCACGGGAAGAGTCTGGTGGTGGCATAGCAACACTGATTAGGCCATTCATCACCATATAGTCCTCCTCCATTGTAGGGATAGCCTCTGGTGCAGTCTCAATGGGGGATAAGAGGGCAGTATCATCAGCACGGAGGCTCGCTAACTCCGTGTGGAAGGAAGTCATATCAATAGTAGGGGTAGGCCTCTTTAGGACACTCAACTCAAAAAGTATCTAGGCGCTTATTAACGGCCTGAATCTTCCGATCCATCATCTGCTCCATCCTGGCCTCACACGCCTCAATCGAATGCTACATCCATGGCTGTATATGTTGCAGCAAAATGGCTATTTGAGTCTCCCGCTTCTGGACTCGAGCTAAAGGCACGAAAGTGGACCCTAATAAAAGGGTGGCTCGGGAGGAGCTAAGGGCCTGACTAGTGGCTGAAGACGGTGGAGCCTGAGCATCTGTTGTTGAGGCCGGAATGGTGGTGTCATTGGCCTGCATCTGCTCAACATCCGCAGCAAGGTCATCACCCAAGGGCACTACGACAACTTTTGGCTCTCTCATCCCGAATGAGGACTATGTCCAGAGTCTTGGTCGCCTCAAGCAACCGGTCACAATTCCAAATAGGCACTAAAGTATCGTTGCAGAGCTGGAATATTAGAAATGGGAAAGACAGGGTGGTGGTGGCGTTGGTGATAGTTGTGATCAAAATGTGGGCATAATCAATCTCCAACCACGCTATAATGGCTGCTATCATCACGACTCGGTCCCATGTAACCACATTGTCTGCCCGAGTAGGGGACAGTTTATTCTAAACCAATAACCAGAAGAACTTCGCAGTAAAGCTCATAGTCGCCTTCCTAATACCCAGAGTAGGAGTCCGTACCCACTCAGTGCAATCACTATCCTCAGCAATATGATGTGCTAGCCACCTCAAAAGTGTCTCCCTCTGCTCGGCATCCCTCTGAAAGGCCCCGCTCTGAATGATGCCCATCTTGTAGTCATACTCTGGTGTATTTATCGGTAGTGTGTGGGATGTTCTATAGATTAATTCATAGATCGTGGCCTCTGAGATGTCGACTGGGAAACCTCTCACCAATGTGGACTAAGGTGATAGCTGAGCTACGATATTGGCCCATTTAGATATGGAATTCTGGAAGGTGGCAGCATAGGAAGCGTAGAACTCTTTGGTCATCTCCTCGCTATAGATGCCGAGGCTCTATGCCATCCACTTGAATCTGTATCTCCTGAAGAGCTCTTCAATAGCTGGTGCGGTGTGAAGACTGCCTATGAGGACCTTACACTCCTTAGTAATGGGCCGAGCCATCATTCGGTTCTCATTCAACATAATGCTATTCTCATACAATTGATACTGGCCCAGAACGCACCATCTATTTGGCTCATCGGCGTTGGGGCAGGCTTAACTCTGGTAGTTACCAAGCTATCGCCTTAACTTTCAGCATCAGAAGAAGAAGTAGGGTTGTGGCTAGTATTAGAGCCGGACTACGACTCAGAACCGAAAGGTGTGGCCTTGTCCTCAGACTGGGGGCAGTGATCTCGACCTCATCACTGGTAGAGACAACCTAATGGATCACCTAGTAGTGCGGGGGGCAGTGAGGGAGATCCTGATGGTAGGTGAAATTTACTAGGTATTAGTGTCCTCATCAAGCAGACCTCAAGAGGGAGCGACAAATTTGTTTCATAGCCATGGTAATTGTGGAAGACTTGTTAGTAATAAAACAAGACAATAAGACACATGGAATAATTTTAGAACAAGATTAGGACTAAGACAACAACTCAAAAAATATTCAGGCAGTAGCTGAACTGGTGACCTACGGTGGGTACCTACGGTCCGTCGATGGATTGACGGTCGATGGGTCCCCTCCATAGGTCGGGAGGTCATATAGTTGGATTCAAGATGGGGAACCACGAATGTGCAGAACGGTCTGTCGATCAAACGATGGACCGTAGTCCATACCGGGGTTCCAAACTTATACCAATTTTGTGTGCTGCTGATCCACGGTCCCCGACCTATGGTCTGTAGGTGGACATATGGCACATGGGTTGGGCTCGTGGATCATTACTATGCCAGGCATCACCTTTCATCTTTTGTACAAACCATAATTTCAATAAACAATTCATCACACTAGGTCTAATCATGCATTTCAACATATATTTTGGTATTTCACCATCCTTAGGGTTGTGATCATTCAATTTTATTCAAATTCACACAAAACCATTGAACAACCCTGAGTCAAAACTTCCAATTAGGCCTATTAACTGATTTAGTTGGTTTTAATTTACAACACACTCACATACTGTCATTCCAAGGGTGTTTCTAACCACAAATTCATCATTCAAACACTTGATTTAACAACCCAAGGTCAAGTTCATTGTTGTGATTTCAATATGAAATTATGAAATGTTCAAACTTTGGGAGAAATCAACTTACCTTACAAGTAATCAACAATTGTGAGTGTGTGATCGACTGCAAAAACTCCTAGAATAACGTGGACACCGAACCCAAACCGTGAAATTGCTTGGGGAAGAAGATAAGAGTGTGGGAATGATTTGGGAGAGAGGACTGATGGGTGAATTTAGTGGGATCAATTAGGAAGCGAGTGGGGGGTTATTAATGGGATGAAAATGGGTAATTGGAAGGTCTAAAACAGTTGGTGTGAAAATATGGAAGTGGGGAAGGTTTTATAAATAATGGGTTATTTTAAATTGGGGTCTTGATCGGGTCGGACAAAGACCCTAGTCTAGACCCATTAGACTCCATCGACGGCCCGTGGGTCGACCTACGGTCCATAGGTCGGGTCCGTAGGTCACTCTGGCACTTAGAAAAATTAAAAAACTTACTTGTGATCTATGAACGCCATCCACGGTCCGTGGATTGACCAATGCACCGTCGATGGGGTCTTTAGACTACTGCACAACAGGTTTCTGCAGATTTTGCCTGTTCATCCCTGCATATATAACAACCATTAGGACTTTCTTTTGACATTTTCTAGAAACTTTTTAAACACAGACCCTATTCTATATCTAGTTAACACTAAAATATAAAAATAAACACCTATCTTAAGAGCTACAAAATTCAAAAAGAAAGAAGAAAACTCCTAAATCGAAAAGAAAATCATATAGTTGAATAGATTATACATCTTGGGCTTCCTCCTAAGAAGCGCTTGATTTAACATCGCGGCACGATGCAGACACCTTGATTACTCAGAATTCATCAAGATAATAGGCCTCAATCACTTCTTCCACACTCTCAGACTTTCCCAAGTAGACTTTGATCCTTTGTCCGTTCACTTTGAACCTCGTTCTTTCCTTGTTCTCGAGCTCGACCGCCCCATGTGGAAATACTTTAGTGACGTTGAATGGCCCGGGCCACTTGGACTTGAGCTTTCCAGGAAACAAGCGCAACCTTGAGATGACTAAGAGCACCAGATCACCCACAACAAATTCACGCTTTTCAATCTTTTGATCATGGTACTTCTTCGTCTTTTCCTTGTACAAGGCTAAACTTTCATATACTTTTAGGTGAAACTCATCAAGCTCATTCATGTCATTCAGTCTTTGACTCGATGCGGCGCCCCAGTCCAAATGACATGACTTCCCATATACAAGTTGGTAGGGGGACATACCTATAGGAGTCTCGAATGCAGTGCAATAGGCCCATAGAGCATCATCAAGCCTTTCTGACCAATCAGTTATGTTGGTGTTCACAGTCTTTGTAAGGATTTGCTTTATCTCTCTATTTGACACCTCAACTTGCCCACTAGATTGTGGATGATAAGGAGTGGCTACATTATGATGAACCCCATATTTCTCTAGCAACGCCTTGAACAACTTGTTACAAAAGTGAGAACCTCAATCGCTGATAATCGCTCTAGGTGTACCAAATCTGGAGAGGATACTATTATTCAGAAATGCGGTGACACTCTTTTCCTTATTGTTTGAAAGCGCAATTGCTTCCACCCATTTCGACACATAGTCAATCGCAACAAGAATATACTTCATCACATGAGAACTTACAAATGGACCCACGAAGTTAAGGCCCCAGACATCAAATAACTCAATCACCAATATCGGATGCATATCTAGCTCTTGCTTCTTTGAAAATCCTTCTTCTCTTTGGCAATGGTCACAAGATTTGGCGAAATCATGAGCATCTTGGTGGATGGTTGGCCAGTAATACCCAAACTGCAAAAATTTTTGAGCAGTTCATATACCACTATGGTGCCCACCAACAGGCAATGAATGACACGCCTCTAGTATACTCATCATCTCAGCCTCGATCACACAACGATGAATAATCCCATCAGCACAAATACAGAACAAGTAAGGCTCATACCAAAAGAATTTCTTCACATCAGACATGAATTTGTTTCTTTGGTGGAATGATAAATCCAATAGAACCAAATCATTTGCCAAGTAATTAGCAAACTCTGTGAACCAAGGGATAAGATCATAAGAAGCGGACAACACTTGTTCATCAAGGAATGCATAATTTATCTCAAGTCCATCTTCAAACTTGATCATAGCTTCCTCCTCTAATCTGGACAAATAATCGGCAGCTTGATTTTCTGTCTCCTTTCTATCTTTCACCTCAAACTCGAACTCTTGAAAAAACAACACCCATCTAATCAACCTCGGTTTTGTATCCTTTTTAGCTATCAAATACCTCAATGCAGAATGGTCAGTATGCACTATGACCTTAGAACAAAGAAAGTAGGACCTAAATTTTTTGAATGCGAAAACCACAGCAAGGAGTTCATATTCAGTCACAGTATAGTTCTTTTGGTCCACATTCAGAGCTTTGCTGGCATAGTAAATCGGATGAAGAATCTTTTCTTGCCTCTGGCCTAATACTACCCCAAGCGCCACCCCGCTCGCATCACACATAACTTCAAATGGTTGTCCCCAATTCGGTGAAATAATAATAGGTGTGAAAGTTAACTTGGCCTTCAACTCTCCAAGTGCTCTCAGACAAGCATCATCAAAATCGAACTTACACTCCTTTTCGAGCAGTTTGCACAATGGGTGTGCAATTCTTGAGAAATCTTTTATGAACCTTCGGTAGAAACGTGCATACCCAAGAAAATTATTAACACCCTTTATAGAGATAGGTGGTGGAAGCGATTCTATTACCTCAACTTTGGCTCTATCAACCTCAACACCTTTCTGAAAAATCCGATGACCTAGAACAATCCTCTCTTTGACCATGAAGTGGCACTTTTCCCAATTGAGTACAAGATGGCATTCTTCACATCGTTTCAATACCTCGGCCAGATGCATCAAATAACCATCAAACGAGTCACCTACTATAGAAAAATCATCCATAAACACCTCAATAGTTTCCTCCACCATATCTAAAAATATCGACATCATACAATGCTGGTAGGTCGCTAGAGCATTACATAACCCAAATGACATCCTTTTGAAGGCAAAAGTCCCATAAGGACAAATGAAGGTAGTCTTCTCTTGGTCTTCCGGAGCTATAGAGATTTGATTGTAGCCTAAATACCCATCTAGAAAACAATACCAACCCTCACATGCGAGACGATCCAATATCTGATCCATTAACGACATAGGGAAGTGGTCTTTCTCTGTCCATGCATTTAGCTTGCGGTAGTCCATACATACTCTCCAACCAGTCAC
>JAJOOF010001452.1:0-34449 GCA_029582545.1 Solanum lignicaule | reverse complement strand
TAATATATATATATATATATATATATATATATATATTATGGTGTTCGATTCAGCTTGTGTGAATCTTGACTAATTAATTTTACGAAATATCTGTCATCTTTCATTAGCAACAAGTATCACCTCCCATCACCAATATGAAACTTTGATTGTCTATCAAGGTGCGCAAGAACAAATGAGAATAGATCACTCATTATTTTGGTCTAAATTGAAGTTTGAATCTGAGACCTTATGGTTCTCAATGTAATTCGTTGATCACTAAACCACACCCTTAATTGCTCTTTCATAAGTATATATTTCTGAGCATATTTCGTATTTTGTGATTTTTTAGACCTTTAATTTTTATTTTTATTTTAACAAGTGTAGATACATTGAGGATTATGTGAATCAAAATAAGAGATATCAAGATAGAAAGCCAATTAAAGAAATAAAATTGAATTATTTAAGACATTATTATTCATAGATTTTGCTACTTAATTTTTGCTTACTATAACCAAAACCTTATTAGCATGCTAATTAATCATGTTCCTTTTTATTTGGATTTATTGCTTTAATTAAATATTGTGACTTGAATAAAAACTATATATAAATATATACTACTACTTCTCTAATTTTGCACCCATTGCAACTCTTATCAAAATATTTGCCAAACCAAAAAAAAAAAAAAAATTAGTCTTTCTGCCGCCTTTGACTACCTTCTTCAACCCCACCCTCCTCCTTACAAGTCTAGTTAACTAGAGTTCTAGCTACAGATTCAATACTACCTAATAACTAAATTTTCGATAAGTAAATTATCTTTGTGAAATTAAAATTTTCTAAATTTGACTCATCTTTATTTGCTATTGTACTTATTCCCCTCCTCAAATGTGGAGCTAAGTGGTCCACACTATTCAATTGAATCTCTTTCGTCAAATAAATATACAAGAATTAAAAATAGTAAAGCATATGAATAACTATTTTTTTTAGGACACTTATTATTTCTTTTTTAAATTTTAAGCCATTTTTATTAGAAATCTTCGTTTCTTATGATACGATATCTGAAACGATCATTTCATCTATTTATTTTATAAGTAGCCAAAAATCTTAATTCCTCGAAAAAAAAGCTATTAAATAGAATATCCTTTTTTGATTAGTAGCAATTTCTGATTAATTGTATATGGACACTAGTAACTTTAAAATAATAACAGATTTGCTTAAAAAATTACTTAGATAATAGATTTGACTTCATTGTGACAATTTTCTAAAATCTATTTAATAGACTTTCTGATTTACAAACGAATTTAACATGTAACGTATAGGTTTTTAGGTAAATTTAATATATATTTTTTCCAAATTTATACAAAATATCTATAAATATCGAAATTTTACATATATTAAAGAAAGTCAAAACAGTAGAAAAGATCAGAGATGAATTTAGCTGAAATAAATTAGTTCACACTTATATTTAATGAAAAAAAGTCTTGAAGTTTAGACAGAAAGAACAACCCGTGTCAAACAAATTACTTCTCTAGAAAATTCAACACTTTTCATGCATTAATAACTTCTATTTGCCTAAGCCAAATTAGCTTTGTCAACCCTATATATACACACACTTTTTCACATTTTGTACTATAAATTTTAAATACATAAATTGTGTATCAAAGTTGTTTATACCATGAATTGTTTGAAAAATCCTTAAATTCCTTTTTTACTGGTACATTTTTGTGTTTATGTATAATCTTCAATTAATTCTTTATTTGATCCCCTCCCCAATTTTGTGTGTTTACATTATTATTAGTTACTTCGTAGTGTTAGCAACATCAGGTTCATCTGAATTAGGTAGTGTCAAGGGGATCATTCCTTCAGTTAGAAATTACATAGTTTATATATGATAGAAATTACTTTTATGTATATACAGTAGATGTTGAACACCTTACTGATACGCGTAACATAGATTTATGTGTAAAAAGTTGAATGATAGAGTTTAAATTATGGATTCGCGCCCGTTATTTTCATGAGATCTTGAATTTTCCCATGTTGAGTTTGTTTTCTTATGAATGCTACTTGAATTTTTGTTGGAAGTTAGAGAATTGGAGTAATGTATATGTTTGCAAAACTGTTGTTGTAGTTATTTTTCAGTAAAATTTCGTTCTGTTTTCTCTGTTTACAGGTTTGATCATTGAAAGAGAGGATATAAAGGGTGTTTTTTGTGTTTGATTGTATTGGAGAGTGTAAAAATGGAGGTAACATTAGGCCAGGATGAGCTGGCCAAGTCAATGAGTCGTCGATCCATGAGTAAGAGTATTCGATCAGTAAGTTCAAGGAGTTGGGCATCAGCTAGTGTTAGAGAAGTGATGTTTACAGCACCAGGAGGAGGTGATGTTTTTCAGAAAAGTACACGTGAAAATGACGATGAACAAGAGCTAAAATGGGCTGCTATTGAGAGACTTCCTACTTATGATAGACTAAGGAAAGGGATTTTGAGACAAACGTTGGACGATGGAAAGATTAATTATCATGAAGTTGATGTTGTTCATCTTGGATTACAAGATAGGAAACAGATTTTAGAAAGTATACTTAAAGTTGTTGAGGAAGATAATGAGAGGTTTCTTAGAAGACTTAGAGGCAGGACTGATAGGTGAGTGAGTGAAAATTTAAAAATGTGGTAACAAATTTCATTGATCTTAGTGTATTATGTGTTAATATCAAATATATGTGTGTGTATGGAACAGGGTTGGAATTGAGATTCCAAAAATCGAAGTTCGTTTTGAGGATCTTTGTATTGATGGAGATGCATATGTTGGATCTAGAGCATTGCCTACTCTGTGGAATGCTTCAATCAATTTTGTAGAGGTACTGTTTCATTTCAACAATGCCTTTGTTTCCTTTAGTTTTGTTGTACTTGTTAAACCGGTGAATTCATTTGTGTTTTCGTATTCAAATTTCATAGGGGTTTCTTGAAAAGATCAAGATTGTGCCTTCAAAGAAACGGGTTGTCAACATACTGCGTGATGTGAATGGAATCGTAAGACCCTCAAGGTATGCTCTTCAACTAATGAATCCTAATTATGGACACGGAAGAATTCTAGGTATATCTCAATTAGCTTACGAACAACATACTCAGTGTAGTACCAAAAAGTGAGGTCTGGTTTAATTGGTTAAGAAAACAATATATGACTTTGTTTAGTACTGTTGGGAGGGGAGTTTTGGAGATTGAAACTCTTATATTGATTTTGCGGTTCTTTCATTTTATAGGATGACGTTACTTCTGGGGCCTCCTGGTTCTGGAAAAACTACATTGCTAAAAGCACTTGCTGCGGTGCTAGACAAGGACCTAAGAGTGAGTGACTTTTGAACTTTCAATATGTAGGCTGAAAGTTTTAATTACGTCGTGTGATAATGTGTTCTTGTAGGTGAACGGAAGGATCAGTTACTGTGGTCAGGAACTGTCAGAGTTTATACCTCAAAGGACATGTGCTTATATTAGTCAGCATGATGTTCATCACGGAGAGATGACAGTTAGAGAGACGTTGGATTTTGCAGGACGTTGTTTAGGAGTTGGAACAAGGTATGAGCTCCTTACTGAATTGTCAAGGCGCGAGAAGGATGCAGGAATCAAACCCGATCCTGAAATAGATGCATTTATGAAAGCTACAGCTGTTGCAGGCCAAAAATCTAGTCTTGTCACAGACTATGTTCTTAAGGTTAGACTCATGGTTGAATTCGTAATCTTTCTTCCATGTACAAACTCAACTAGAACTGATTATGAAGTGAATTACAGATACTTGGGATGGATATATGTGCTGATATATTGGTCGGTGATAATATGAGAAGGGGTATCTCCGGTGGACAGAAGAAGCGGCTCACAACAGGTATGTAGAATATCACGTCAACCAAAGGAAGATCATCATATAACATTTGTTTTCGTCTTGTCTACCGCACTTTCTATCCAGCTTGCTATATGCTCCTTGTGACTACATTTAATGTGCAGGAGAAATGTTGGCTGGCCCTGCTAAAGTTTTCTTCATGGATGAAATATCAACTGGCCTCGACAGCTCAACCACATTTCAAATTGTGAAATACATGAGGCAGATGGTCCATATCATGGATGTAACTATGATAATCTCCCTGCTTCAACCTGCACCGGAAACCTATGATCTTTTCGATGACATTATATTGCTTTCTGAGGGAAAAATTATCTACCAAGGTCCACGTGAGAACGTTCTGGAGTTTTTTGAGAGTGTGGGATTCAAATGCCCAGAAAGGAAAGGAGTTGCTGACTTTCTGCAAGAGGTTACTTCTCTAAAGGATCAAGATCAGTATTGGTTCAGAAGAAATGAACCTTACCAATATATTTCAGTGGCTGACTTCGCTGAACGCTTTAGAAATTTTCATGTTGGGCAACAACTTCTTGATGACCTTAGAGTTCCTTATGAAAAAAACAAAGCCCATCCTGCTGCACTGGTTACTGAGAAGTATGGTATCTCCAACATGGAACTCTTCAAGGCATGCTTATCGAGGGAATGGCTATTGATAAAGCGGAATTCCTTCTTATACATATTTAAGACATTCCAGATCACTGTGATGTCAATAATTGCCTTCACAGTATTCTTTAGGACAGAGATGAAAACTGGTCAGCTCGCAGATGGAGGCAAATTTTTTGGTGCCTTGTTTTTCAGCCTCATTAACATAATGTTTAATGGTACAGCAGAGCTTGCACTTACCATTTTCAGACTTCCTGTGTTCTTTAAACAGCGAGATTCTTTGTTTTACCCAGCTTGGGCATTCGCTCTTCCTATTTGGCTTTTAAGGATTCCCATTTCGTTTATCGAATCACTGATATGGGTCTTACTTACTTATTACACCATCGGGTTTGCTCCTGATTTTACTAGGTATGTTCTTAGCTTACTCCTAACAACCAAAATATCTTGTGGCGAAATGTGGCTTATTTGTTAGGCAGATTAGCCAATGTGAATTTATGGTGCACATATAACAGTTATATTAGACTATATGAATTCAAACTTACATTCTTGTACCTACAAATTTTTCAGGTTTTTGCGCCAATTCTTGGTATTTTTTGCTTTGCATCAGTCGGCTCTATCTCTATTCCGTTTTGTTGCTGCACTTGGAAGGTCTCAAGTAGTTGCTAACACTTTTGCAACTTTCACAATACTAATAGTCTTTGTGCTTGGTGGTTTCATTGTTGCAAAAGGTTTGTTTTCTATTACACTCTTGGGAATTGGAAACTTCTCTGTTCTGTTATAGAGAGTTGTTTATAGTCTTGGACCATAGGTCCAGGGAGATGTGGCCGAGTTGGTTGAGCAGGATATCTCCCAATTAGGGGGTCTCAGTTTGAAACCCCCTGCATGCTTTCTCGGTCGAGATCGTTGCACGGGGCTTGCCTAGTGCGATTTACCTCTATTGTGTAGTTTGTGGGCCATTACACTAGAGCGAGGCTTACCCTAGTGACTGCAGGTTCCCTTGTCATAAAATATTGCCAATTTCACATGGCATGTACAATATCTTGAATGCATTTTTATGTACTCGTGTAGATGACCTCGAACCATGGATGAGATGGGGCTACTACATATCCCCTATGACATATGGACAGAATGCAATTGCCATCAATGAGTTTCTGGACGAAAGATGGAATACGGTAAGCTCTACTATTATTGGTTCATCAAAAAAGCAACATAAAATGATTTGATATTTTCCAACATTAATTATCTTGACACATCCTATTCGTTGCTCTTTGCAGCCCAACAATGACACAAGATTTTCTGAGCCAACAGTCGGCAAGGTTCTTCTCAAGGCAAGGAGCATGTACACTTCAGACTATGTTTTCTGGCTCTGTGTTGTTGCCCTATTTGCGTTCTCGTTTTTGTTCAACATTTGCTTTATCTTGGCACTGACATACCTAAACCGTAAGTCCCAGATTTTCCACACTATTTTAAAGTTTTAGAATTGGCTATTGGTTCTGATCAGTTCTTGTAAGAAAAATGCAGCATTTGGAGATTCTAGATCAGTTAATTCAGATGATGGCAAAAGTAAGAAAACAAAACGAACAGAATGGACTTCAGCATCTTCAGCTCCACTGACTGAAGGTAGAGACTCTTGTATTTTTCTAGTTCCTCATAAAATGCAATCAACGTTTAGACAATGTCATGATATAGGAGATGTTGAATCCTTTCTCTACTCTTACTCCTTGTAAATATTCTGAATACCTGAATGATTGTTACAGGTATAGTTATGGATGTAAGGAACACTAACAACTCAAGTATTGAAGAGGCCAAGAAAAGAGGAATGGTGCTTCCTTTCCAGCCACTGTCCCTTGCATTTAATCATATCAATTATTATGTCGATATGCCATCTGTAAGTAACATCTCTTGGTATTTAAACATTAACTTTGTTATAGTTCAGTTTTTAGACATACAAGCCAACTTCTCCAGACTGAATGAATACTGCGATACAACAATAACATGTCATGTTTGCAAAGAACTGATCACTGCTAGGGCTATTCAGAACTTTCTGTTTGATTTCCATGATTAGTCCAGTGTTCTAATGATGATGCTAACTAGTGGGAAATCCCAAAGAATACGCTTACTTGAGTTACCAAACAATCTGTCATATTCTTGAGTAATATTTTTAAGGCAGGGGAGGGATGGAATATGACCTTCTGTCGCTTAATACGGTTCTAATACTTTTTCAGGAAATGAAAGCCCAAGGTGTTGACGAGACTCGTCTCCAATTGTTACGAGATGTTAGTGGTGCTTTCAGGCCTGGAGTTCTTACAGCCTTAGTTGGTGTGAGTGGTGCTGGAAAGACCACATTAATGGATGTCTTAGCAGGAAGGAAAACGGAAGGTTACACTGAAGGAAGCATCAACATTTCTGGCTATCCAAAGAATCAATCAACTTTTGCTCGCATAAGTGGTTATTGTGAACAGAATGACATTCATTCTCCACATGTTACTGTTTATGAGTCATTGGTATACTCAGCTTGGTTGCGTCTATCTCCAGATGTAAAAGAATATACACGGAAGGTGTTCTCTCTTGTCTTATCCTTTTACTTCGTATTATCAGTGAAGTCACTCAACTTTATTTTCTGTAAAAAAGGAGGTTAAGCACTGACTTCAATTTTTCGGTCTTGTTTAGAATTTTGTTGAGGAAATAATGGAGCTAGTCGAGTTGAATCCACTGAGGGACTCCCTAGTAGGCCTTCCAGGGGTAGATGGTCTCTCAACTGAACAGAGGAAAAGGCTGACTATAGCTGTAGAGTTGGTAGCAAATCCATCTATTATTTTCATGGATGAACCGACATCAGGGCTTGATGCTAGAGCTGCAGCAATTGTGATGCGAACTGTGAGAAACACCGTGGATACCGGGAGAACTGTTGTCTGCACTATCCACCAGCCAAGCATAGATATCTTTGAAGCATTTGATGAGGTAGTTAGTACATGCAATGTTGGATTTCATAACTTGTGGATGCCCGTTTATTGTGATGCAACTATTCTTCTCGTAATCATGTCTAATGAGTTTCTTTCAGCTGTTACTGATGAAAAGAGGAGGACAAGTCATATATGCAGGTCCTCTTGGTCATCATTCTCACCTACTGATCGAGTATTTTCAAGTGAGAATCATATCCTTATCAGATTTTGCGGGTGTGGGACTGCTATTAGAACAAATCAACAACTAAAGAACTGTTTTTTTTTTCTCAGTCTATTCCAGGGGTTCCTGGAATCAAAGAGGGATATAATCCTGCTACTTGGATGCTGGACATCTCGTCTCCGGCTGTTGAGGCTCAAATTCAAGTAGACTTTGCTGACATTTATGCCAACTCTGAGTTGTATAGGTAATTTAGAAGATTGAGTAGTTGTATACTTTTTTTTTTCTTCTCGTTTGGTACCTTACTCGGTTCTTGCAGGAGGAATCAAGAACTTATCAAAGAACTAAGCATTCCTGCACCAGGATCCAAAGATCTTCATTTCCCCACGGAATTCTCCCAACCGTTTTTTGAACAGTGCAAGGCTTGCTTTTGGAAACAACACTTGTCCTATTGGAGGCATCCACAGTATAATGCCTTTCGGTTTGCTATGACAACAATGATAGGAGTAATGTTCGGAATCATTTTTTGGAATAAGGGGAACCAACTGTGAGTAATTTTTTATAAGTCCCAAAAACTTAGCATCGCGCAATAACAATCTACCTTTTTCTGTCATCACTTTTTACCTTATAGCTAATTATGACAACAGGTCCAAACTACAAGACCTGTTAAATATAGTTGGAGCTATGTATGCTGCTGTCATGTTCCTAGGTGGAACTAATACTTCAGCTGTACAGTCTATTGTTGCTGTAGAAAGGACTGTCTTTTATCGCGAAAAAGCAGCAGGAATGTATTCTGCACTTCCTTATGCATTTGCTCAGGTAAGAAGTAACATCAATTAAACTAACTGTAATATATTCGAGAAAACCAGTTGGTGGTTGTGAAGTAATTCATACTTTTTCCATATGCAGGTTGCAATAGAGACTATCTATATTGCGATTCAAACTCTTATCTACAGCTTTATTCTATACGCAATGATTGGATTCCAGTGGACAGTTGGAAAGTTCTTCTTGTTCTACTTTTTTGTATTCATGTGCTTCGTCTACTTCACAATGTATGGAATGATGCTTGTTGCACTCACTCCAAACTACCACATTGCTGCAATCGTAATGTCATTCTTCCTCAGCTTTTGGAACTTGTTCTCCGGTTTCCTCATTCCAAGAACAGTAAGTACACCAAGCAATGCTTAATATCGCGTTATATTGCACATTGTTCTGATATATATCATAATTACATATGCAGCAAATTCCTATATGGTGGAGATGGTATTATTGGGCTTCTCCAGTTGCATGGACAATATATGGCCTTGTAACGTCTCAAATAGGCGACAAGGACAACCTTATTGAGATTCCAGGAGGCGGCGAGGTATCAATAAAGTTGTATCTGAAGGACAGCTTTGGTTTTGAGTATGACTTCCTGGGAGTTGTTGCTGTAGTTCATGTTGCTTGGGCTGTTTTCTTCTGCTTTGTTTTTGCTTATGCCATTAAGTTCTTGAATTTCCAAAGGAGATAAGTGAAACTTGAGTTATAATAGAAAATGTGTGAATTATAGCTTGGAAGTTACTGAAATCCCAACAATATTTAAAGGATATGCTGATATTTTTGCTGCCGAAAAATAGAATTGATGGCCTAAAACCAAACTTTAAGTAAATATTTCAAGTATATTGAATAAAATTAGTGCATGTGCAAATCGTGAGTCATATGTGCATTTTATGTTGCATTATGCATTTTCTATGTCACACATACATTTTGTGTTGATTAATACTTTAAAAAATCACATATATAACATTAAACATGTGCATAAGGTATGCAATAACATTTTTTAAAAAATAGTGCAAGCTCAAAAAGATGAAGGGTGATCTTATTTCAACTAACTTTATAGATAAATTTATCTCATTTATTAAAATATAATGATTTCTCATTCGATATTCAGTACTCACCTAACTAATCCGAATTCACACCAAGTTTATTAAAAAATGGAATGACTTTCCATGGCGTCTAATTCCTATAAGAATATATTTATCATTAGATTTGTATTTTTTGTTTCAACTAAAACTTAAATGATTGTTAACCTTTAGATTAAATTAAAAAGTTACAAAAATACTATCTTAATAATCTACAATCCACCAACATTATAAAGTATGGTCGTCTGGTTGCTACTAAGAATTATGTAAGGTTTAATTATATACCGAATTTTGTTATTTGTGTATTAATTATTTCATTTTATATTTTATATAAAATACAATTACCTTCATCCTTCGTCCATTTTGACTTGTTTAGTATATATTGACTTGATACATCTCTAAAGATCAATACATAAAATAATAATTTTACTATATCACCCTTTAAATATAATAAATTTGATACATATCCATAACCTGAAATCATTATCCCTTATAATATATAGTGGATAAGTACCAATAAACCTGATACTAATTTAAGCATGAGTAATTTATCTCCTAATCGAACACTTCTTCAGAGACTGAAAGTTGCGTAACTCTAGCATTAATTAATTAACTCAAATTTCTACCATATTTTCTACTAAACTCATTTTTTTCATGCATTAATTAATTAAGTATCATAAAGCCTAATATATTACTATAGTGTTCATCTCATCACTATATAAAATCAACCCCATGATTTTTTTTTGAAATTTTTAGTTTTTTTTCTGCAAATATTCACTGATAGGTTTCTGGGTTTTGTGCAGATTTTTTTTTTTTTTTTTTGGGTACCTATTTTTGTCTGTTGATTATTATGGGGTTTACGTCGTTTGAGTTTTGCCCATTTTTGTCTCCTGCATGATAGGGTCTATTAGTTTGTTCTTGTTTTTTTTAGTAGAAATGTGAAAAGTTAGCTCTAATTATTGTTTTATCAGAACTATATATGCAATTTTTAGGATAAAGTTGGAATCTTTCTTGATCTTTTGTGGACCCATTGTTGAATTTTTCCATATTGAGTTTGTATTTTGAGTTACTCAACTTGGGGTTTTGATAGAAGTTAGAGAATTGGAGCAATGTATATGTTAACTTTTATGAGTGGCAGGGAGTTTGCTTTTATGTTTTTGAGTTCTTGGAGAGTGTAAAATCGATTGGATTAGATAGATATTGTGTTAACAGAATTGTTTTCTGTTAAGGGTGACAGAAAGTTTATTGAAACAAAGGGTTTAAAGGGTGTTTTTTTGTTTTTGTGTTCTTGAAGAGGGTAAAATCGATAGGATTAGATAGATATCCTGTTAACAGAATTGTTCTTTGTAGTTTGTTATGAGTGGTAAAGAGTTCATTGAAACAGAGGATTTGAAGGGTGTTATTTTGTTTTTGTGTTCTTGAAGAAGGTGAATTTGATAGGATTGGATTAGATAGATATCCCGTTAGCATAGGTGATTGGAAGGATCTTGGGGACTCACTAAAGTACGAAAGCTAGGATCTTTGAGAGAAAAAAAAGGAATGGAGGCAACATTAGGCCGGGGTGAGCGGGCCAAGTCATTGAGCCGGCAGTCCATGAGTAGGGGTGGCCCGGGGATGAGTATTGGATCAAGGAGTACGAGTTGGACTTCACCTGGTGTTAGGGAAATGTATGGTACTGCACCAGGAAGTGATGTTTTCGAGAGAAGTACAAGGGAGAATGACGATGAACAAGAGCTAAAATGGGCTGCTATTGAGAGGCTTCCTACGTATGATAGGCTGAGGAAAGGGATCTTGAAGCAAACATTGGATGATGGAGAGACGAATTATCACGAAGTTGATCTTGTCCATCTTGGATTACAAGATAGGAAACAACTCTTAGAAGGTATTCTTAAATTAGTTGAAGAAGATAATGAGAGGTTCCTTCGTAGATACAGAGACAGGACCGATAGGTGAGTGAAAATAAACAAATGTAGCAAATTTCCTTGATCTTAGTTAATTATGTGTTGATCAACTTTTGCATGGAACAGGGTTGGAATTGAGATTCCGAAAGTTGAAGTTCGATTTGAGCATCTTTGTATTGATGGAGATGCATACGTTGGATCTAGAGCACTGCCTACTCTATGGAATGCTTCCATCAATTTTGTAGAGGTACTATTTCATTTCAATCAAAATTTAATCTACAATAATTTAGATTAATATTATATTGATAACAATGGCTTTGTTGTTTTGTATACTAGATTAATATTATATTGATAACAATGGCTTTGTTGTTTTGTATACTTGCTAAAGTTTTCATTTAATTTTTTTGGTCGTTGTAATTGTTAAATAAGCTGACAAAATATGGTACATGTACTGATGATTTGATTATTTTTTTCCATATCCAAATCTCACAGGGGTTTCTTCAAAAGATCCAGATTGTCCCTTCAAAGAAAAGGGTTGTCAACATACTACGCGATGTGAATGGAATCGTAAGACCCTCGAGGTATGTTCATCAGACTACAGTTTCATTTATAGTTAACTTATGAATCTAAATTATGGACAGTAAAGGATTTTAGGTACATCTCAATTAGCTTACCATTGGGTTAAAAAATAAAAAATGTATCACTTTATTTAGTCTTATTTATGATGGTTGGGACGGGCATTATAGAGATTGGAGCTCACTTATATGTTCTGTGGTTCTTGTATTTTATAGGATGACGCTACTTCTGGGGCCTCCTGGTGCTGGGAAAACTACATTGCTAAAAGCACTTGCCGGGGTTCCAGACAAGGACTTAAGAGTGAGTGACTTTTGAACTTTGAGTTTCAATTTAAGGCCTGAAAGTTTTAATTAAGTGGTGTTATGCTGGCAATGTGTTATTCTTTTAGGTGAATGGAAGAATCAGTTATTGTGGTCATGACCTGTCAGAATTTATTCCTCAAAGGACATGTGCTTATATAAGTCAGCATGATATTCATCACGGAGAGATGACAGTTAGAGAGACGTTGGATTTTGCAGGACGTTGTTTAGGAGTTGGAACAAGATATGAGCTGCTTACTGAATTGTCAAGGCGTGAAAAGGATGTAGGAATCAAACCTGATCCTGAGATGGATGCATATTTGAAAGCTACTGCTGTTGCAGGCCAAGAATCTAGTCTGGTCACAGACTATGTTCTTAAGGTTAGACTCCTGGTTGCACTTGTAATTATTTCTGCATGTACAAACTACCTAGAACTGATTATTGAAGTGAATTATAGATACTTGGGATGGATATATGTGCTGCTGATATATTGGTCGGTGATGATATGAGAAGGGGTATCTCTGGTGGACAGAAAAAGCGGCTCACGACAGGTATGTGGAATGTCATGTCAATCAAGGGAAGAACATCACATAAGTGTTGTTGCTTGCGTCTTGTCTCTCGCAGCATCTAGGTTTGCTGAGTTTCTTCTAGGTGCATGTGCCACGTGACAACATTTAATGTGAAATTGGTTTTTTCACTGAATGCAGGAGAAATGTTGGTTGGTCCTGCTAAAGTTTTCTACATGGATGAAATATCAACTGGCCTCGACAGCTCAACCACCTTTCAAATTGTGAAATACATGAGGCAGATGGTCCATATTTTGGATGTAACCATGATAATCTCTCTGCTTCAACCTGCACCAGAAACCTATGATCTTTTCGATGACATTATATTGCTGTCTGAGGGAAAAATTATCTACCAAGGTCCACGTGAGAATGTCTTGGAGTTTTTCGAGAGTGTTGGATTCAAATGCCCAGAAAGGAAAGGAGTTGCTGACTTCCTGCAAGAGGTTACTTCTCTAAAGGACCAAGAACAGTATTGGTTCAGAAGAAATGAACCTTACAAGTATATTTCAGTGGCTGAATTTGTAGAACGCTTTACTAATTTTCATGTTGGACAACAGCTTTTTGATGAACTTGGAGTTCCTTATGACAAAAGAAAAACCCATCCTGCTGCACTGGTTACTGAGAAGTATGGTATCTCCAACATGGAACTCTTCAAGGCATGCTTATCAAGGGAATGGCTATTGATGAAGCGGAATTCCTTCTTATACATATTAAAGACATTCCAGATCACTGTGACGTCAATAATTGCCTTTACAGTATTCTTTAGAACAGAGATGAAAACTGGTCAGATCGCAGATGGAGGCAAATTTTATGGTGCCTTGTTTTTCAGCCTCATCAATATAATGTTTAATGGTACAGCAGAGCTTGCACTTACCATTATCAGACTTCCTGTGTTTTATAAACAGAGAGATTCTTTGTTTTACCCAGCTTGGGCTTTCGCTCTTCCCATTTGGCTTTTAAGAATCCCCCTTTCTTTTGTGGAATCACTGATATGGATCGTGCTTACTTATTACACCATTGGGTTTGCTCCTGCTGCAAGTAGGTATGTTCTCTGTTCACTCCGAACAACCAAAAATTCTTGTGGTGCAATTGTTAGGCTGATGAGTCATGATATTTGGCCAATGTGAATTTATGGTGCACATATAACAATTAGTTTAGGAACTATATGAATCCAAAATTACATTCTTGCACCTGCGAAATTTTCAGGTTTTTTCGCCAATTCTTGGCATTTTTCGCTTTGCATCTATCGGCTCTGTCTCTCTTCCGTTTTATTGCTGCACTTGGAAGGACTCAAGTAGTTGCTAGCACTTTTACAACTTTCACAATACTGATAGTCTTTGTGCTTGGTGGTTTCATCGTTGCAAAAGGTCGGTTTACTCTTGAGAGTTCTTTTATAGTCTTGGACTATAGGGGCAGGATAATCTACAAATATGAAAGTTTCACATGGCATGTCCAGTATTTTGAATGCATTTCTTTGTACTGGTGCAGATGACCTGGAACCATGGATGCAATGGGGCTACTATATTTCTCCTATGACATATGGACAGAATGCAATTGCCATCAATGAGTTTCTGGACGAAAGATGGAGTACTGTAAGATCTACCATTAGTTCATAAAAATGACGGCATTTATTGCTTTGACATTTTCCATCAACATTAATTATCTTGAGACATCCTATCCGTTGCTCTTTGCAGCCCAACAATGACACAAGATTTTCTGAGCCAACAGTCGGCAAGGTTCTTCTAAAGGCAAGGAGCATGTATACAGAAGACCATGTTTTCTGGCTCTGTATTGTTGCCCTATTTGCATTCTCGTTTTTGTTCAACTTTTGCTTTATCTTGGCGCTGACATACCTAAACCGTAAGTCCCAGATAGTCTGTACTATTTATAGTTTTAGAATCGTCTTTTGGTTCTGATCAGATCTTGTAAGAAAAATGCAGCACTTGGAGATTCCAGGTCAGTTATTTCAGATGATGACAGAAGTAAGAAAAAGAAGCAAACAGAGCGGAGTTCACCAAATTCAACTCCGATGACTGAAGGTCAAGACTCTTGCATCTATCCATTTCTCATGGCTACAGCTTTTATTTGTACAAAATGATTTTTTTTATAAAGTAAGGTAATGTTATGATGTAATAGTACCAAGGATGCCCAAGCTCCCTGCCAAATTACTTCCTTAGAGAATCCAAAAATTCTAAGAAAACACTCTATCTAACTGCTCCTGCACCACTATAATGTAGGTTCTATAAACCTGTATACATTTGTACTTAACAGAAGAAAGATGCTTCTCAACGGAACACTTTTTATTCCTCTCTAGCCAGATGATCCACATGATGCAAAACGGAATGGTCCTCCAAACGTGTTCTAATCTTCTGTCAATTTGCTGTCGTTACCAAGCTGATAGTAGACATTCAATATCCTGTGGCATTATCCAAGCATAGTCACAATGAAGCAGGAGATGGCTGATGGATTCTTGTGAGTTCACAAGAGTCTCTTATAGTATCTCAAAAATTTTAAAATACCAGTTTTTCCCTTTCTTGAGCTCTAATAAAGAGCACCTTTTTCATTAAATTTGTGAATTGATGAGTATTTGACCTCTGTAAGAATCTAGTGGGAGACCTTGATAGAAACTTAGGACATTATCCCCAAGCGTGTTTCTGCATATTTGTATGTAATGAGAAAAAGACAGTTAGGAGAACCATGTCCCGGTATGAGGTTGGTCAATCCAGATTTCAGAATATTCATATCATTGGATTGTGCATCTGCAATTGAAAAATTCCTAAAGGTCTGTAAATCATCTCTGAAATGCGCGATTCTGGTGGTGGTATGGCCAGCTGCATATGACCATCCTTCATAAATTACAATCAATGACACTATATGGTAGATGTTGAATCCTCTTTTTCTTTTACCATTTGTACATATTCTGACTACCGGAATGATTATTACAGGTATATCTATGGGTGTAAGGGACACTAACAGCTCAAGTAGTGAAGAAGCCAAGAAAAGAGGAATGGTGCTTTCTTTCCAGCCCCTGTCCCTTGCATTTAATCATATGAATTATTACGTCAATATGCCAGCTGTAAGTAACATTTCTTGCTATTTAAACGTTACCTTTGCTATGATTCAGTTCTTATTAATTATCTGGTATTCAAGAATAGATGTTTCTCAAGGAATTCCTAACAATCTTAGGGAAGCTGGACACTTTGTGACTATATATTGTGTGTGTGTGCATTTCTCTCTCTCTCTCTCTCTGTGTCTCTCTCTGTCTATGTCTTAAAGTTATGTGTTGTTTGTTAGTCAACTACTCTTTAGACCTACAGCATAACATGTCATGTTTTCAAAGAACTGGCTGCTAGGGCTATTCAGAACTTTCTATTTGATTTGCATGATTAGTACCATGTTCTAATGATCGTTTGGCTAACTAGAGGGAAATGTTTCCTAACAATCTTATAGAGATTATGATCAAAGTTTCTAAAAGAAAAAGCTTTCCTGAGTTACCAAACAACCTGTTGAATTCTTGACTTAGTATTATAAAGGCAGGGGAGGAGTGGAATATGAACTTCTGTGGCTTATACAGTTGTGGTACTTTATCAGGAAATGAAAGTCCAAGGAGTTGAGGATACTCGTCTCCAATTGCTACGAAATGTTAGTGGTGCTTTCAGGCCTGGAGTTCTAACTGCCTTAGTTGGTGTAAGTGGTGCTGGAAAGACCACGCTGATGGATGTTTTAGCAGGAAGGAAAACAGAAGGCTCCATTGAAGGAAGCATCAGTATTTCTGGTTATCCGAAGAATCAATCAACTTTTGCTCGCATAAGTGGTTATTGTGAACAGAATGACATCCATTCTCCACATGTTACTGTTTATGAGTCATTGGTATACTCAGCTTGGTTGCGTCTCTCTCCAGATGTAAAGAAACAAACACGGAAGGTGGGCTCACTTGTCTTATCCTCTGACATTGTATTATCAGTGAAGTCTTTGTGCTTCTGTTTTCTTTTTCTTTTTTTGGTCAACTAGTAACATTTTCATTCAACATTGTTATCTTCATGTAAAAGTCTACTCTATTTTCTGTTAAAAGCCCTGACAGTTCTCGTAGAAGAGGAGGTCAAGGACTAACTTTGATTTTTGGTCCTGTTTAGAATTTTGTCGAAGAAGTAATGGATTTAGTCGAGTTGAATTCTCTGAGAGACTCCCTAGTTGGCCTTCCAGGGGTAGATGGCCTCTCAACTGAACAGAGAAAGAGGCTGACCATAGCTGTAGAGCTTGTGGCAAATCCATCTATTATTTTCATGGATGAACCGACATCAGGACTTGATGCTAGAGCTGCAGCAATTGTGATGCGAACTGTAAGAAACACTGTGGATACTGGGAGAACTGTTGTCTGCACTATCCACCAGCCAAGCATAGATATCTTCGAAGCATTTGATGAGGTAGTTAGTGCAAGCAATGTAGTATTTCATAACTTGTGGGTACCCATTTCATGTGATGCAACTGTTCTCATAATCATGTCTAATGATTTCCTTGCAGCTGTTACTGATGAAAAGAGGAGGACAAGTCATATATGCAGGGCCTCTTGGTCATCATTCTCACCTGCTGATCGAGTATTTTCAAGTTAGGATCATATCTTTATCATATTATGAGGGTGGGAGTCTCTCCATTAGAACAAATCAGCAACTAAAGAGTTGTTTTTTTCTCAGTCTGTTCCAGGGGTTCCTCAAATCAAAGAGGGAATCAATCCTGCTACCTGGATGCTGGATGTCTCGGCTACGGCTGTTGAAGCTCAACTACAAGTAGATTTTGCCGACATTTATGCCAACTCTGAGCTGTATAGGTAATTTAGAAGATTGAATAGTTGTATTTTTATTTTTCTTCTGGTTTGATATTACTAAACCTTGGACCGTCCTTACCGGTTTTTGCAGGAGGAATCAAGAACTGATCAAAGAACTAAGCGTTCCCGCACCAGGATCCCAAGATCTTCACTTCCCCACGAAATTCTCCCAACCGTTTTTTGAACAGTGCAAGGCTTGCTTTTGGAAACAACACTTGTCCTATTGGAGGCATCCACAGTATAATGCCATTCGGTTTGCTATGACAACAATGATAGGAGTAATATTCGGAATCATCTTTTGGGATAAGGGGAACCAATTGTGAGTAAATCTTCTTCCTTGAGTCCCAAAATTAACATTGCGTAATAACAATCTTTCTACTTTTGTCATCACTTTTTTCCTCATAGATTAATTATGATAACAGGTCCAAACAACAAGACCTGTTAAATATAATTGGAGCTATATATGCGGCTGTTATGTTCCTTGGTGGAACTAATACTTCAGCCATGCAGTCTGTTGTTGCCATAGAAAGGACAGTCTTTTATCGAGAGAAAGCAGCAGGAATGTTTTCAGCACTCCCTTATGCATTTGCTCAGGTTAGAGTAACTTCAATTAAACATATGCTATAAAATTTCTGGAAAATCAATTGGTCATTGATAAGTGATTCATACTTGTGCCATATGCAGGTGGTCATAGAGACTATTTATATTGCGATTCAAACATTTATTTACAGCCTTATTCTGTTCGCAATGATTGGATTCCAGTTTACGGCTGGAAAGTTCTTTTTGTTCTACTTTTTTGTTTTCATGTGCTTTGTCTACTTCACGATGTATGGAATGATGCTTGTTGCACTCACTCCAAACTACCACGTTGCTGCAATTGTAATGTCTTTCTTCCTCAGCTTTTGGAACTTGTTCTCTGGTTTCGTTATTTCAAGAACGGTAAGTAAACCAAGCAGGGCATGATCAAAATAATACGAAGAAAGATCTTTGTATTGTGCATCTTTCTGATGAAACCGTAATTTCATATGCAGCAAATTCCTATATGGTGGAGGTGGTATTATTGGGGCTCTCCAGTGGCATGGACAATATATGGCCTTGTAACGTCTCAAGTAGGCGACAAAAGCAGTCTCATTGAGATACCAGGAGGTGGTGAGGTATCATTAAAGTTGTATCTGAAGGAAAGCTATGGTTTTGAGTATGACTTCCTGGGAGTTGTTGCTGCAATGCATGTTGTATGGGCAGTTTTCTTCTGCTTTGTTTTTGCTTATGCCATCAAGTTCTTGAATTTCCAAAGGAGATAAGTGAAATTTGAGTCTGAATGTAAAGTTTTGCATACGCATAAAATGTGCATAAGCTAGGCAAAGAGAATTTTTTGGAGAATTTCAGCTACTATAATAAATTTCAGTTTTTTGCTCACTGAGCTCATTTCATAGTTGCACAGAAATTATTCTTTTTGTGTGTCAAATTCTTCATTTTTTTATTTTCTTTTTTAGTGGAAGTTTCTCTACTGGCATTATTTTCGTGAACCACTCTGATGTGATTGTATAACTCCTTCACGTGACGCTTGCAAAAAATATAATAACGAGTCCTAAGTTTGAATAAAAGAGCCAGAATGGATATAGATGATTCATATAACAAAGCTCAATAGTTATTAGTTTGGATTTTTAATTGAGGCATAATTTGTTTTGAATACCAGCATGATAGATATGATGAGTATGGTTTATGTGGTTTAGCTTTAAAAACTCTTGCAACTTTTCAAGATTTCTCTTTGAGAAAATCATCAATCATGATTACAAGTAGAAAAAAAGAGTCATAAGATATAAACAAGACACTCTAACTGGCAAGGACACATTTCAACTTTGGGTATGCACATCTAGACACATCAGCTCGTGTTCACTGTGCAGTTGAACACTCTTAACTTACAAAATGATCATCTAGACACCTCCAAAATTTGTGTCACGTCAGTGTCGGAGTCCACGAGATACTGTGGGTACGAGTTGGAGGGTTTAGTTGTCAGTTGAACCTAGTTGAGGTGTCTAGATGTGCACTTAACAAAGTTGGAGTACTTAGTCGCCAGTTAAGGCCAGGTTTGAGTGTTTGTTTATGTATTATGCCAAGAAAAAAAGATCACAAGTAGATTCATTTTCCAAGTTCAAATTTAACAGGTAACTGAAGCAGAAAGCATAAACACAAATGCATGTATATAAGTTTTCCAATTGAAAATCTTGTGACTTCAAATCTGTCTGTAAGAATAAATAAACTTGTAAATTTGAACTCTCATTTACAATCAAGAAAAGACAAAAACTTGAATCTGTTGGAAACTCCAAAATCTGACAAAACATGGCATACAAAAAAAAGTATGATAACCTGTAAACTCTAAAATATACTAATTCTTGGCTTTATTATCATCTGCAAACATAGAAACCTCCACTATATATACTTCCCAACTAAGTTACTCCAATCAACCCAAGAATTTCCCTTTCTGCTCTACAGTTGAAAGTCAAAAGTATAAGATAAGGGAAATACAAAAACCCAAAAAATAAAAAGCCTTAGATTATAAAGTTACATTCTTTTCATTCATACTGATTCTATCTCATTCAGTGTATATACTAATGTAAGTTCCTGATTTATTTAATGCTATTCCATTGAGGAGTGGCATATACACCCTTCGTCGGAAAATTATATTTTTTATATAGAAAATAATATTGTGTATATAGTTCAAAGTTTACTTTTGATAGATAGATATATTAAATCTTGAACACTCTTAGCAAAATTTCTGGCTTCGCCATTGCTATTGAGCAGAACTTAAGTAACACATTTTTGTTTTTCCATTGTTGAGTAGAACAGCATTGAGGGAAATATTCAAGAAAACTTGGTCCTGGACAGGGTGAAAAAAGCTCTGTAGAGGATAAGGATGGCTTCATCAATGAGGGAAAATGAGCTGGTGAGGTCTATGAGCAAAAAGGCGAGTTTTTCGTCAGCTAGCAGGAGGGGATCTTGGGCTTCAGCAAGCCTTCGCGAGGCATTTGGTGCACCAGGAGGGGATGTTTTCATGAAAAGTGGGAGGCAAGATGATGAAGATGAGCTGAAATGGGCTGCAATCGAGAGGCTTCCTACTTATGACAGAATGAGGAAGGGAATCTTGAAGCAAGTCTTGGACAATGGGAGAGTTGTTCATGAACAAGTTGATGTAGCTCATATGGGAATGCACGAAAAGAAGCAACTTATGGAAAGTATACTTAATGGTATTGATGAAGATAATGAGAGGTTCCTTCTCAGGCTTAAAGATCGTATCGAAAGGTGAAAAAATATACAAACTGCTTTTCAGATTTTGAAAGAATCAAAGTTCTTGTTTTTTGGAGTAAAAAGTATGAGATAATAAACTTTGTCAAACAGGGTTGGAATCGATATTCCAAAAATCGAAATCAGGTTTGAGCACTTGTCAATTGAAGGAGATGCGTATGTTGGTAGCAGAGCTCTTCCAACACTGTGGAATTCAACCATCAACTCATTAGAGGTAGTTAAATTTGCATTATCTGAATCTTTTGTATATCGAAGACATTGATCAGAAGATATTTATTCAAGTATTGGTACTTACGTTTGAGGATCACTCTTTGTTTTCTTATGTTAAATAGGGACTTCTTGGGCTTCTTAGGCTTTCACCGTCTAAGAAGAAATCTGTCAAAATACTGGATGACATTTCTGGAATTGTAAAACCATCTAAGTATGAAGTCTTTTTCCTAATATTTAGGCCTCCTTTTATAATATCTTTTGACATAGTTGAGTTTCTGACCAGTTGTTATCACTGTTTTCTGTAAAAATTTTGGACTCTTATTATTAGGATGACACTGCTTCTTGGACCTCCAGCCTCCGGAAAAACTACATTGTTGAAGGCACTTGCAGGAAAGCTGGAGCAAGATCTTAGGGTGTGTCATTTTCGTTCAGACAGATCATTCTTGGTGTTCTTTTAATGAAAAAACTGATAATCTTGTTAAAACTTGACATTCTTGAACTTTGTTCCTTTCAAATTGATGTAGGTAAAGGGGAAGGTCACCCACTGTGGTCATGAACTCAAAGAGTTTATTCCTCAGAGAACTTGTGCTTATATCTGCCAGCATGATCTTCATCATGGTGAGATGACAGTAAGAGAGACCTTGGATTTCTCGGGGCGTTGCTTTGGAGTTGGTGCCAGATATGAACTGCTAGCTGAGCTCTCGAGACGAGAAAAAGATTCAGGAATTAAACCAGACCCTGAGGTAGATGCATTCATGAAAGCCATATCAGTGGCTGGGCAAAAGACCAATTTGGTCACTGACTCTATTCTTAAGGTTCGCTTTCCCTCCTAAAATATGAAGTTCTATTTATTTTCCACATATGTTAAGGTGGCTAACTAGCTCTTTGGACCAGATACTTGGACTGGATATTTGTTCTGATACAATGGTGGGTGATGAAATGAGAAGGGGTATTTCTGGTGGACAAAAGAAGCGTGTAACGACAGGTATATGATGAGTTAAACTAGCCAAGTTCTAAAGTTGGTTTGGTTATTCTATTCTTAAGAAAGATCATTACCAAAATCAAATGTGACAACACATACTTTAAGGTTGTTAATGGATATGAATGCAGGAGAAATGTTGGTCGGACCTGCAAAAGTTTTCTTGATGGATGAAATATCGACTGGCCTTGACAGTTCAACAACATTTCAAATAGTCAAATATATGAGACAGATGGTTCATATCATGAATGTGACCATGATTATCTCCCTACTTCAGCCAGCCCCAGAAACCTTTGATCTATTTGATGAGATTATCTTGCTTTCAGAAGGGAAAGTTGTCTACCAAGGTCCACGTGAAAACGTTCTTGAGTTCTTCGAGAGTGTTGGATTCAAATGTCCTGAAAGGAAAGGAGTTGCGGATTTTCTTCAAGAGGTTACTTCCAAGAAAGATCAAGAGCAATACTGGTCCAAGAAGAACGTTCCGTATCAATTTGTGTCAGTACTTGACTTTGTTGAGAACTTCAAATCCTTCCATATCGGTCTAAAGCTTTTCGGTGAAGTTCAAGTTCCTTATGACAGAAGTAGAACCCACCCTGCAGCATTGGTGAAAGAAAAGTATGGTATTTCTAACAAAGAGCTCTTCAAGGCATGCTTATCAAGGGAGTGGTTGTTGATGAAGCGCAACTCCTTCGTCTACATTTTCAAGACTGTTCAGATCACCATCATGGCTATCTTTACATTCACTGTATTCTTTAGAACGAAAATGAAGCACGGTGAAGCAGAAGATGGAGGAAAATTTTATGGTGCACTGTTTTTCAGCCTTCTCAATGTGATGTTCAATGGCATGGCTGAGCTTGCAATGACTATTTTCAGACTACCAGTCTTCTTTAAACAACGAGATGCTTTGTTCTATCCAGCATGGGCTTTTGCTCTTCCAATTTGGCTCCTTAGGATCCCCATCTCACTGATGGAGTCAGGAATATGGATCCTCCTCACATACTACACTGTTGGATTTGCACCTGCAGCTGATAGGTATGCCCACTATATTCCAAGCTATGCTACAGCTTCAGCTAATAGTATTATTTTGTGATAGTGACTGTTCCTTTTTTAGTATGCTTTGTCATGTGGTCTTTAGCATTTTGTCTTGGATTCTTCACTCCAATTGGTTTTGATTTTCGAACTGCTTTGTAATGCTTTTACTTGAGCCGAGGGTCTATTGTAAACAGCCTCTCTACCTCTCAAGGTAGGGGTAAGATTTGCATACACACTACCCTCACTAAACCCCACTTGTGGGATTACACTAGGTATGTTGTTGATACAGCAACAGATCCTAGCTGACGATCGTGAGCTTACAAAATTTGCTAACAAGTTCATCACCTTAAATAGGTTTTTCCGGCAGTATTTGGCCTATGTGGGAATTCACCAGATGGCATTGGGACTCTTTCGTTTCATTGCAGCCCTTGGAAGAACACAAGTTGTGGCCAACACTCTTGGTACCTTCACATTGTTATCAGTTTTTGTCCTTGGTGGATTTATCATTGCCAAAGGTTAGCAACTGAAACTAGATATATAAAGCTAATGAATTGAGACTAGTTAATCATTTCTAGATTGAAATTCCATCATACTTTGATTCTGATATATGTAACTTGTTATTCCAACAGATGACCTCCAACCTTGGATGAAATGGGCATATTACCTTTCCCCCATGTCATACGGACAGAACGCAATAGTTCTTGTTGAGTTTCTTGATAAAAGATGGAACAAGGTAAATGAGCTTGTATTTACTTACGTCTTAGATATTCATTTTTTATTCTGTCTTTTGATATTCTAATAATATTTTACTCTACTCTCTTCTAGCCCAATGAGGATCCAAGCTTTCAAGGGAAAACAGTTGGAATAGAGCTTCTTAAAGACAGAGGGATGTTCACAGAGGACATTTGGTACTGGATTTGTGTTATTGCACTATTCGCGTTCTCATTGTTTTTCAACCTCTGCTTCGTTGCAGCACTCACATACCTAAAACGTAAGAGATGATACTTGATATTGAATTTCTTCGTTTTCTGGACGCAAGCTTTAGTTTTGACCATCTTTTAAAACTTGATTGCAGCTCTTGGAGATACTAAATCTATTATGGTGAATGAAGAAGACAGTCAAAACAAGGAAAAGAAGATGAAAGTAACGCCGCACGAAGGTTCAAGATTAAGAACATCTCTTTGTTTTCAAGATTTTGAATTGTATATCAACAAATGTCATTGATGTGCTACTTACTTATCTGTTCTAATATATCAGGAAAGAATACTTCAGAAGATATAAATTCAAACTGTGCAGCCAGTGCAACCAACAAAAAGGGCATGGTGCTGCCCTTCCAGCCTTTGTCCCTATCATTTGAGCATGTGAATTACTATGTTGATATGCCTGCTGTAAGTTCTTTTCTCTATTTCTAGTGGTTTACTGTAATTGTGAAAAGAATATCTGAGTCAGAGGTTGCAAGTATGGTTTTGTTTGGCACATCCTCAATAAATCCTGCATCCAATGTTGCCTGTATATAATCAAAATTCCTTACTGGTCGATGAATGATCTCTGAATCAGGAAATGAGAAGTCAAGGAATTGAAGAAACGCGACTCCAGCTTCTACGGGAAGTGAGTGGTGCTTTTAGACCAGGTGTACTAACAGCATTAATGGGTGTGAGTGGTGCTGGAAAGACTACTTTGATGGATGTTTTAGCTGGAAGAAAAACCGGTGGATACATTGAAGGGAATATCTGTGTTTCTGGCTATCCAAAGTTTCAGGAGACCTTCGCTCGAGTTAGTGGCTACTGTGAACAAAATGACATTCATTCTCCACATGTCACTATTTATGAATCTCTTCTATACTCAGCGTGGTTGCGTCTTCCTTCAGATGTCAACAACGAAACTCGAATGGTATAATATTCTCCTTTTATTTTGCCTGCAAGATTTTCTTTTCATCCACTGAACAAGCATTTGCCGTTCTCTTGTTTTGTTCAGATGTTCGTGGACGAAGTGATGGAGTTGGTTGAACTTACATTATTGAGAAACTCTCTAGTTGGCCTTCCAGGAGTTGATGGATTATCGACTGAACAAAGAAAGCGGCTTACTATAGCCGTGGAGTTGGTTGCTAATCCTTCCATCATCTTCATGGATGAGCCAACGTCCGGTCTGGATGCTCGAGCTGCTGCAATCGTCATGAGAGCTGTAAGGAACACTGTGGATACCGGGAGAACTGTAGTTTGCACAATTCATCAACCAAGTATAGACATATTTGAATCATTTGATGAGGTACTAATATCTTGAATCTTGTCCAACATCTACAACTAGTTCATACAATCATTCACTTGAACTTGGATTTATCACGACTATACAATGCCACTATCCGTGCAGTTATTCTTGATGAAGAGAGGAGGACAAGTCATTTATGCTGGACCCCTCGGTCGCAATTCTCAACACTTGACAGAGTATTTTGAAGTAAGATGACTACACATTTTGTACAATAGTTATTCTATTATAAGTCCTCTAGAATCATCCAAATGATTTTTTATATACCAATTGTTTCAGTCTGTTCCCGGGGTTAACAAGATCAAAGATGGATATAATCCTGCTACTTGGATGCTTGAGGTCAGTGCTGCATCCGTTGAGACTCAGTTCGGTGTAAACTTTGCAGAAATCTATACCAACTCTGATCTATATAGGTATGAGAAACAATCAAACTGATCAATTACCATTGTTTGGTGTTCTATTCCCTACAATTATGTTTGATATGCTAAGTCTCTCGTAAACTCCCCAAATTCGCAGGAGAAATGAAGAACTAAATAAGGAGCTAAGTACTCCAGCACCAGGGTCAAAAGACCTGTACTTCCCTACTAAGTACTCTCAGCCTCTATTGACTCAATTCAAGGCATGTTTCTGGAAACAACATTGGTCTTACTGGAGGAATCCACAGTACAATGTCATCAGATTTTTCATGACAACGGTCATTGGAATTATATTTGGCGTCATTTTCTGGGACAAAGGAGGAAAACTGTGAGTCATTCTCCTAAAACTTGAATACTGAGATCCAATTTTTAGCACTGAAGGTGAATGAACTCTTAAACGTACTATTCTTTCTATCAGTGAAAAACAGCAGGACCTTTCTAATCTTATGGGAGCAATGTATGCTGCTGTTCTATTTCTTGGAGGAACAAACACTTCTGCTGTACAATCTGTTGTAGCTATTGAGAGAACAGTGTTCTATCGTGAAAGAGCAGCAGGAATGTTTTCAGCCTTGCCATATGCTTTTGCTCAGGTATATGAACTGAACATAAAGTTCAAATGCATTGTAAAATCATTGATTTTGTCAACAAATCAAGCTTATTACTATTTGTTCCTTGACAGGTGACTGTGGAAACAATCTATGTCGGGATCCAAACATTCCTTTACAGCCTAATCCTTTACTTGATGATTGGATTTGAGTGGCAAGCTGACAAGTTCTTCTGGTTCTACTACTACGTGTTTATGTGCTTCGTCTACTTCACACTCTATGGAATGATGCTTGTAGCCCTCACTCCAAATTACCTGATAGCAGCAATTGTCATGTCTTTCTTCCTCAGCTTCTGGAACCTCTTCTCTGGTTTCCTCATTCCTAGGATGGTAAGGGAAATCTTGATATCCCACAATTCTTCTTCTTTTCACAAACTAAATATAATGTTTATGACATCTTTATACTATGAGCGTGATTGGTTAAGCTTATAAGCACTTTCTGACTTATCTGCGCATTTGGTAAACACTAAAAATGTTTATAAACCACATGAATATCTCTAATGGCATTGAAAAAGTGCTTATCAGTTTCAACACTTCTATCTAAATACGTTACTGCTTATTCTAAAAGTGATTTTCAGCACTTGATGCTTATCAGCTAACTCGAACGGGATTTTACATGTATATTGCAGCAAATCCCAATATGGTGGAGGTGGTACTACTGGGGTTCACCAGTTGCATGGACAATATATGGTCTCATTACATCTCAATTGGGAGACAAAACAGAACTTGTTCATATTCCTAGTCATGATGGTACGCCTACCTATATTCAACTGAAGGATTACCTCAAACAATACTTGGGTTATGATTATGACTTTCTTGGAGCAGTTGCTGCTGCTCATCTTGCTTGGGTGCTTCTCTTTTTCATTGTGTTTGTTTATGCCATCAGAGTCCTTAACTTCCAAAAGAGATAAAAGACAAGAAAATACCCAGCATGTTCTTTTTTCTTCATCACTTTCTTTAGGATAATTCAAGGGAAATAATGTATGTACTATTAGCATTTCAGAATTGTAAAGTTTCATTCTTCCAAATTTGTATCAGTTGATGTCTTTGAAATGAAATAAAAACAACTTTCATTCAACTTACTGATATTGCATTCCTTTTTCCTTCTGTGCCTGGTTTCAATCATTTTGTTTTTAAGCTTAATTTCTAAATTTATTTGAAAACAAATTGAATCAACTCTCTTTGTTTTGGATATTGATAAAATCAGCCTCGATTATGAATTAGGGTGTGTTTGGTATGAAGGAAAATGGTTTCTACGAGAAATATTATCTCAAAAGGGTTTATGTATAATCAAAGAAAACACTACAAGGGTGTGGGTCGGAGAGTATGGGGGTGGGGTACGTGTGTTGGAGGGTGGGAAGGAGACAATAAGTGTGGGGATGCCCCCTACGGAAAATGTTCTCCAAAAGTTTTAAACAAACAGAGAATTAAATAAGACTTTCCACAATACCAAAACACACCCTTACTCTCTACTTTGCTGTCATACTAAGGTGAATATAGAAGAGATTTTTTTCAAGATTGTTTATAGATGTTAAATCAACACAAGCACAGAAAATAGAGAAAGCATAAGCAATAAGAAGCTTGGCCTTTAACCCATAAATGTTATGTGCTTGATTTGCACCAAAGTTCTACAAAAGGCAATCTACAGCACTAATGTAGCAAAAGAACTGCCAATAATAGAGCAAAAAAGAGAGGTATCATAAGCTAGCTTACAGGTTTTTAAAGTTTGATACAAAGCTGTGGATATGAACTGAGTTTTAACCAATTCACAATCCTTCAGTTTACTTTGTACCTTTCTTTCATCCTACTATATCTACATTACTTTCTCTTTTTGTCCTTTTTGTGATTCAATTTCTGTGTTCTGAAAAGATGATGGCTGGTGGGGCTCTCTCCACCTGCGATGAAAACTTAAATCCTTAATCTTCCCCTACGGATTTGACAGGAGCATCTACAAAATCACGAATCTCCTTTTTGCTCTTGATTAAACTTCTTCTCTTGGTGTCGATATCAACTTTATCCAAGTCTTCAGCTATTCCCATGTAACCATAGAGCGAAATTTCCTCAGCTTTACCCCCCTTCACATTTCTGTTGTCGATGCCTTTTCCCTTGGTTGAAGTTATTACTCTAAAGTCTTTCCTTCCACGCTCTTCTTCCATGAAGTAGTTATGAAGCTTTTCTGCATCCTGAATGCCAGGAATAGTGCCCAAGAACTTCACCAGTAATACACTGCCATTACCAGGCTTCCCCATACAAACCTTCATTCTACCACCACTAAAACCTTTACCTGCCATTGAAGATTACAGAGGAAAAAGGAATATTGTCATCAATTACAACAAGACAGAGGTAAGCACACTAAGTAAACAAATGAAAGAAACTTTTTTATCTGCAGGATATATTTATGAAATGCTACTGACAGTTGGATGGAAGCAGGGCAGTCATCCTTCTCCTCATGATAACATACCCCACCCAAGGACAGAACTCAAAACTAGATAAACAAAAAAGTTGTACAACACACGCACCTCTTAGAAAGTTCTCAACAGCTTCAGTAGTCGTAACTTTTTGCCCATCTAGGCCAGTTACCAATCCAGAGCAGTTATGTATAACAACCACTGGTGGCCAGAGAATAAGATCTTCTTTCTGGGCTAAAGCATTAGGGGCAGGAACAGCCACCGGTAACCATAGTTTGCCATCAGGGGGTGCATCACTGTTCCACCCCATTAGGACACATATTGCCTTGTGAAGACCCAAGTGTTTTGCTTTCAACCACACCTTTTGCGACATATAACAATGTACTGCCAAGGATCGAGTATCTTTGAACTCTTTCAATTGACTGAAAAAGTAAAATTAGTTAGCAGTTATAACGATAAAACTAGTACATGGCCAAATGTACGACGAGATATAAATTTAGATTAGTTGGGCAATGCAAAACTGTCCATGTGAAGAAGAACAGAAAGTGAAATCACCAACCTACTCCAGCACAAGAAGGAAACATTCAGAAGTCAAGAGGACAACAGGTTATCAAGCATCCTTAGCTTGACTAGGTGTACCAACATTACCAAGTCAAACTGAGATGGGAGTCATATTAAGGACTCTGGGGCATGTTCTAACCAACACAAGTTCAGCTTTAAATAACCATCTCCTCAAAGGCCTACAACTATCTCCAACACTTTGTTTACTCTATCGCTATTTCCTATGATGTTTGTATTATTCTTTTCCTTTATTGTACCTTGGCGGCACAGTATCTCCATAACCTTGTACTTTTATCTGACCAGAGTACCCTACAAATAGATGTTCTCTACATTTTAATCAGGTTTCCAGGAGAATTAACTCATTTCCAGCCAACCATTTCGAGCTCTACTCATTTTTTTCTAAGTAAAGGTTCTTGATCACTAAGAACCAAATCCTTAATGAACCTTTATGTAACCCTGTTCAGTTCAACGAAAATCGAGAGAGGAAAGGCAGGCTTTCAGGAATTCGATATTGAGTTCCTTATCAAAACAAATTTGATACTAAATTGACCAATGCATAGAAATGGGTTGCAACTACAATTTAATCATCCTCATTTGACTTACAGAAAATATGTAACAATGTTATAAGTTCTGCTAGGACATTTCCACAATTCATCTGCTCAAACAATATCCTATAAATTCTTCATAACAAGAACTCAATAATTGACAAGCACAACATGAATATTTTATGTTCTGGATCCATGGCATAAGTATCAATGTTATTAGTGTTTGCATTTAACAGTAATCCGAATAAGTTACAAAAAGATATCAAAAACATTTAGGAGAATCAAAATAAACTTATGGCACATTATGCTTGAACAACCCAAATGACCATATGTAGCTGTGTTCTTGATGAGAGAGTATATGCCACATAATGGTTCAACTACAACTAGTGGTGGCAAATGGGCGGGTTAGGTCGAATTTGGGTGAGTTGAAAATTGGTCAACATATAATAGGTAATAATTCAACCCGCCCATGTTTCATATGGGTAAGAGTGGGTTGGTAAAAGACTTGTTGACCCATTGTTACCCATATTTTCATGAGTAAATAGTACTTTGCTTTAGAAAACAACATCCGGAAAATACTTTAATTTTTTTCAGATGAGAAATGTTGAAAATACTTTACTTAGTTTTATTGTATCATAAATTCATTAAAGAAAATCCTATAACTTTTCAATATTAGATGAAATAATTTTAGGAGTAAAACGTGCTTAGTATTTTTCAAAATATTGTCAAAGCTACAAATCAGATACTATTTCATTTGAAATTTTAGTCTCATCAATAATACTATCAGTTCCTGCAATCTATGCACAGTTGCACACAGCAAAAGAAAACAATAGTATTCAAAACAAACATAATTTGTAGCTTTGATCTAGTACAAAGCAAGTGAATTATATAAGCAAATATGCATCATATTGTGATCAAACAAAAAGAAATAAACATGTGATCCAACAGTGATGCCAACAACCATGCCCAATAATTAATGAAAATTAAGTTCTCTATTTCGAGAAACAAATATTGATATATGTGAGTATTACTATGAACAATTAGAGCTTTACAACTAATAATTTTCTTTTAGTGATGAATAGACAAGAAATAGCACCAACCCACTAAAATATGGGTGGGTTACCAAAATATGTGCTCATTTGCAGGCACTAACCACAACCGTACTTGAAACGGCATGCATTACTATGTCAGAGCAGCAACTATAAGCTAGTCAAAGAATAGGAAGTCCAACAGAAATTCAGAAAATGTGATATTTTGAAGCATGTGGCAGCGGATAATATGTAACTAACATGCTAAATGGTTAACATTCAAACACAAATAAGGAGACGGACCTATTGGCACAAACAATGCAGAATAAGCCACCAGCCCTGCCTTGCTCCTTGTATCTTTTCTGAGTTGCAACACTCTCATTCAACTTTTTGGTATAAGATAGGGAGAAATTATGTACCAATTGCGTAAATTCAATTGAGTCTTCAGGCAACTCAGGTTTTGCACAAGCTACCTGATCCTTTAATTCTTTCACCACATGGTCAGACGCTTCTGTTTGTTTATCATCTTTGTCTCTTATCCAAACATTTTTTGTAAGATGATGTTTCTTGTTACATTGAATTGAAACATACTGTCTAAGTGAACTGGGATTCTCATACACCTTTTGCTTTTTACCAGGATTATATGGTCTAATAAGGTATCCTTTCCCCTGATTTATTGAACTACGATATGACAATAAGCCATTAGTGGCAGCAACTCTACCGTTAAGGTCTCTGCTGTATAACCATTCTGGCTTTCCAAGCCATTTATCATCCTCAAAGTTCTCCGGAGACATTAAGCAGCTAGCATCTTGATCATCCCACACCTCGTTCCTATAGTCTATATCTTGAGTTCTGTTAATGTTATTCTTCCTATCACTGAACACAATCTGTCCAGAGCTGTGCCCCATCATTTCTTCATCTAAAATGTACTTCCTCTTCTCTGACCTTATTGGACGACCATTGCATTCAATTACACCCGATTCAATCTTCTTTGGACAAACCCTATCTCCAAGCATTTCCATTTCATGTTCAAGACGGGGTGATCTCCTCCCCCTCTCAGCATAGAAATTAGAATGTTTGTCCTTGCTGCTATGGTAATCCAGTCGCCTTATATGAATCTCTTCATGACAGGGAACATCCAAATTTTCTATGTCTGATTCTCTTACATTTTGTGTATCAACATTAGTATCATTAGAATCCAAATAAAACTGACCTTGGGCTGATCTCGCTAATGATCTGCCATCAAAAAAGCTCATTGAAACTGGTTGTTTGTTCAAAGAATGGTGATCCCATGATGTACTGTTGATGACATCTCTTCGAGGGAACTCATTGTCACTAATATTCTCTCTAAGGGGTTCCAAAAGAATTTGTGCCCGAGCATGCCTATTGTCAAGTACTGCCTGTTCAGGCAAAGTAGTCCTTACATATGAATGACCATAATCACTAGTATCTCTTGGTCTCCCTTTAGGATATACATGATCCATATTGTCACCCCTAGGAGAACTAACTTTATCAGACTGGTAGCTTGTCAGTCCCTTATGGCCAGCTGCATAATCTTCCAGGGTATTATAACTGTGATTTTCCTCATATTCATTGAGATATAACGGTTGTCTAAGCTTTGTGGAAAATCTTGAATGAATATCCCCAAGCAAATGCATATCGTCTTGAATCATAGGGGCATAATTCATCCTAGAGGTTCCAGAGGATGTGGCCAAACATTCCTTATACTGAGAGGGAAGAGCAAGATCCTTAGACTGCAACGCTGGCTCCGTGTAGCGTGAAACATCTTTGGGATGAAATCTAGTTCTTTCCTCTCTTTCAAGCACTTCAATTGCCGACAATTTATCTAGAAGGAAAGGATCAGGGTAACGAGCAATCTCATCCCTAAGCCTAATCTCTTGGGGTTGCACATGGGCTGATAAAGGACCCCTTGCAGTCTCCACATACTTTGTGGCAGATTGAGAATCAAAGGGCAAACTATGAGCTCCTCGGCTTAACCCATCTTCCAAACTCAACTGTTTATGTCTGTCCAACTCATAATGATGCACACCACCTCTCTCTATATTCACATTATGACCCTGAACACTTCTAGCACAGTCATATTCATAATCATAATCCACACCAGTGCAGCGTGCAGCTTCATATCTGTCCTCGTAATCAAATAGCTCATATCTTCTCCTCTCTTCCTCATCCCTACTCAAAGAAGCCTGATAATGATGTTGAGGCTTTTCATGCGCTTGGTGATAAACAGGCGGCGATTTCAACTGAGGCTGCACTATATCACCTCTATACCTAAACTCTTCATCTCTCACCATTAACCCACTCCTCCTCAACTGGGGTTCCCTTATATCACCTCTATCATTAAATTCTTCATCTCTCACCACTAACCCACTCCTCCTCAACTGGGGTTCCCTTATATCTCCTCTATCATTGAACTCTTCATCTTTCACCATTAACCCACTCTTCCTCAATGGGGGTTCCCTTATATCACCTCTGTCACTAAATTCTTCATCTCTCACCATTAACCCAGTCCTCCTCAACTGGGGTTCCCTCATATCACCTCTATCATTAAACTCTTCATCTCTCACCATTATACCACTCCTCCTCAACGGGGGTTCCCTTATATCACCTCTATCACTAAATTCTTCATCTCTCATCATTAACCCACTCCTACTCAACTGCGGTTCCCTAATGTCACCTCTATCATTTAATTCTTCATCTCTCATCATTAACCCACTCCTCCTCAACTGGGGTTCCCTTATAGCACCTCTATCACTAAAATGTTGATCTCTATCCATCACCTCCCTCCTCAACTGGGGTTCCCTCATATCACCTCTATCACTAAAATGTTGATCTCTATCCATCACCTCCCTCCTCAACTGGGGTTCCCTCATATCACCTCTATCACTAAAATGTTGATCTCTATCCATCACCTCCCTCCTCAACTGGGGTTCCCTCATATCACCTCTATCACTAAAATGTTGATCTCTATCCATCACCTCCCTCCTCAACTGGGGTTCCCTCATATCACCTCTATCACTAAAATGTTGATCTCTATCCATCACCTCCCTCCTCAACTGGGGTTCCCTCATATCACCTCTATCACTAAAATGTTGATCTCTATCCATCACCTCCCTCCTCAACTGGGGTTCCCTCATATCACCTCTATCACTAAAATGTTGATCTCTATCCATCACCTCCCTCCTCAACTGGGGTTCCCTCATATCACCTCTATCACTAAAATGTTGATCTCTATCCATCACCTCCCTCCTCAACTGGGGTTCCCTCATATCACCTCTATCACTAAAATGTTGATCTCTATCCATCACCTCCCTCCTCAACTGGGGTTCCCTCATATCACCTCTATCACTAAAATGTTGATCTCTATCCATCACCTCCCTCCTCAACTGGGGTTCCCTCATATCACCTCTATCACTAAAATGTTGATCTCTATCC
>JAJOOF010001451.1:0-14395 GCA_029582545.1 Solanum lignicaule | reverse complement strand
AAAATCGATTACAATTTTAAACCCGAAATATATTTTGAAAATACGTTTTAATCGAATAGCACTTCCGAAAGGGTTGTAGATCGATCAAATTGGGTGTCAACAAATATCATAAAATCATCACTCACAAAAAAAAAATAAAAAAAATAAATATATATATATATATATATTAAATTTAACTACACATCAACAAAAGTTTAATTTTATAAATTTAATTTTATCGATCAATTTAATTTTATAAATTTAAATTATATACCTCCTAATTATATAAATTTAATTTTATCGATCAACAAAAGTTTATCAATATCAAATTTAATATATAAATCCCCTTGAAATGATCATCGATACTTCTTTAATTGATAATGCATTTTTTTGACACCCAATTTTGGACCTTTACAATATAGACTAATCATCGAGCTTCTTTAATTTTGAACTATTTCAAACAATTAGTTTTAGGAAATTAAAAAAAATAAAAATAATATATATTTATATATATATATATATATATATATATATAATAAACATATTTTCAAATCATTTTAAATCGTTTATCACTTGTTTATAATTGTTAAATAATATATGTGTTACGTATAATTGGTACATTTTTATAAATATGCGAAAATGGTCTAAAAAAGATTTTGGTTTTACTTTAATACTTTATTAAATTAATTTTTTCTAAATTAGTAGCTTATATTTTGAGTTATTAGTTCAGTAGGCTAATTATTTTATTTCGTTAAAATTAAGAAGCTCATTAATTAATTTATATTAATTCATCTTATTTAGTTATTAACCAAATCCTCTAAACCGAGTAAACAAACCAATTTTGGGCTTTTATTTTGCAACCCAATACTAATTTCAGCGGCCCAAATTTTATGCCAATTTCCTAATCCATTCCAGCCCATAATTTCAATAATTCAGCAATACATATGCATACCAAACATTACCCATCAGCGTATAGCAGCAACATCACCGCCCAGCCCATTTCTAAACCTTCCCGACCCGGCCCACTTTTTATTTCCTCAGAAGAGCCCAGAACAACGTGCAAATTCCAGAGACAAAATACACAGCGACAAACAACAGAGCAACGGCAAATACACGGCGATTTCGAACGGCACAAACACTCTTTCTCCTCCAACGTTCACAAATAGACAGAAAGAGATTCACGGCGTCTACGAGTACAACAGTACTCTGCCCTTCTTTGTCATCTTCTTCACGTCCCTCTCCTGGCAGCAACACGCGCTTCTCAGCATTTCCTCTTTCAGAATGGTTTGAATCTGCGGAAAATAGGTGTTTCGCTCTAATGGTGAAAGGTTTTTTCGAATTTGAATTTTCGAAATGAGCCTTTTCTATTCGGATTTGGGAGCCCTTCCCCCCTTTTTTCCGAACCCTAATGCCCTTCTATATATTTTCTTGTTGTTCACTGTAAAGGGGCAGATTTTTTTTTGGGGGAAAATTTTAACTAAAGCATAGAGAACAGCATAAGCAAATAGCTATAAAATACTTACAAAATACATCCGAAAAGGGGATTTTTTAGTTGGATTTTTATTTTGAGCAAAAATACACACAACAGCTTAAGAAAAAATAGCTAAAATACTTCCTAAATACTTCCAAAAATAGAGGAGAACTAGCTTCGGTTATCGTGCTCGAGTAGGGACGTGTAGTGGTAGAGGTCAGTTGTCTTAAGCTCGTCGTTGTCCCGAGTTCGCTGCTCCAAAGAAGGTAAACTTCTTTTGATCTTAATTCTTTTAGTTGGTATTTCATTTAAGAACTAAAGCTCTTTGTTGGTGACTTCTCTCCCTCTCATGAATGCATCTGTCGTTTAATGTCTTAGCTCTTTAGCTGTTGAAGGTGAAAATGTATTCTTTGGTGTATGATTCAAGTCCGGGATTCGTTAGTTAAGAGTTTGAGTTTTCTTGCTGTAAGTTTATTTCATTTTATTGTCAAAAATGCCGGATGAATTTCTTTCTTTTTTTGTTTGAAGTAATTTGATGTTCATTCGGTCTCGACTATGAATGCGTTAGCTATACAGACTTGCTCTATTCATTTCACTTTTGTCTAGCTTATTTGTCGGTCGCATGAGATCTCCCTTAGGACCCAAAATATGTATGACGTTCCCTTACTATCTATAGCAATGAACCCCTCTGTCCGATGGAGTAGGTTATTATTATGTCGTTTGTTAATCTCTGCTTCTAAGGGTCTTTAATCGATTCGTTGAGTTTGTTATAGGCTTCTAATGTTCCCTTGTCTTCTCTTGAGCTTCAAGATTATTATTATTATTATTATTATTATTATTATTATTATTATTTATTTATTTTTTCACTGTTATTTAAAAGCTGTCCTTTTTTCTTATTATTTTTATTTTATTTAGTTATCCATTTTCACTGTTTTGTCATGTCATTTGAGTTTAGTTTGTTCATTGGTTAATAGTTAACATTATTCTGTGCTTATTTTTATTAAAACAATATCTATGTTTCCGTCATATGTTTGGAAAGTATAGAAGGCATTATGTGGTTGCGTATTTACTCACCTTAAATAAATAGTATTTTGGAATTTTTTTTTTTTTAAACAAAAAAACAAAATGTTTGCGAGTTTGTTTGTGTCCAAATTCGAAAGGAAATTTCCCTTGCTCGTCCTTCGGTTTGCTTGTTACTCGATGTTTCGGCTTTAGAATATGGTAGTATAATAAATATTAGAACATGGTAGTATAATAAATTTTAGAATATAGTAGTATAATAAATATTAGAATATGGTAGTATAATAAATATAAAATATAGTAGTATATAAATATTAGAGCACGGTAGTATATAAATTTAGAATATGGTAGTATAATAAAATAATAAAATACGGTAGTATATAATTTTTTCAGAATATGGGAGTATAATAAATATTAAAATATGGTGGTATGTAAATATTAAAATATGGTAGTAGCTAAATATTAGAATATGGTAGTACGTAAATTTTAGAATATGGTAGCATATAAATTATGTTTTGTTTGATTCTTACTTACTAATTTTCATTTTGTGTTTGCATGTGAAATCCGTTCGAGTTCACTATGAACTCCATTTGGGTCTATACCCCTTGCATTTCGGGAGAGCCATAAAGGCTCAAATTCCCTTTCCGAGTCAAACCCAAAATCGACGAACATGTCCCGAAGTTGCAAGAAGCAACCAATCGAGAAATTGAAGGGATTGGGCCAAAAAGCCCACCTTTATTTTCAAAGAAGTTGTATTTTGTCATTTTGGGCCTAAGTCCTTGTCGTCTTGTTATTATTTATGTTAGAAATTTAGGACAGGTGAAAATTGGGCCTAAGGCCCAAATAATATTTTATTTCATGTTAGTTTAGGACAGGTGCAGGTGACTCAAATGGGTTGAAAGGCCGAAACGAAAATAGGCCCAAGTACTAGTCCAGGTGGACAGAAACCAGATTTGGGCCCAACTCTCTTTTCCTCTCTACTTTACTGTGTTCATTTTACTTGTTAGTATTTGCCGCTAATCTTAAGGTTGAACAATTTGAATCCCCGTAAGATGCCCGTTGTGCTTTATCAATTTAGCTAAAATCGATCATCTTTAATTAGACTTAAAGAATAATTTTTGTAAAAAGTATTTCACCTAGTTAGTATTTCTATTTTCCCCTTTTCCCCTTTAAAATAGCTCTAACTATAAAATCGCTCAACTCAAATTAAGTCAAAGTATTTTAGCCAAATAATTAATTGCCGAATAACCGCATATTAGTGGGCATTTTGGGTGCTTTCAAATCCTTCCCGAAATGCTAATAAGAACCCCCGAACCCCCCCTTAAGTATTTTCAATTGATTCCCTGTTTTAATCTATTGAAAATTAGTTTTTCTTGATTTTTTCTCAAAAATTAAGTGGCGACTCTAAATCAGTCTAATATATATTTTCCTAATAAAACAGAATGACGACCTCTGCTGGGGATTTGAATGGTTCTAACCTTAAGATTAAATTATTTGGCTACGTGTTTTAACTGTCTACTTGTTTTATTTATTCTATGTATTGAACTGTGGCATTCATGGCACCCGATTCCGTCAAACGGCAAATAGATTGCATTAGGAAAAAAGGCGGTTACGTGGCTTACCACGGCTGTCCTTCAGAAAAACACAAGTTGAATTCTTTGGAAGTGATAAACGAATAGTTGGCTTGTGGTCATCCAACGTCGTTTATTAGACTTCACCCCGTTGTTTGTTCGACTCGGGTAACCGTCATTTCTATACCAATTCTAGTCAACCTAGAGTAGAGCGAAACCAAATCATAATCTAAGCATTAGCCTAAGACGGCTTAATACCCAAGACGTATTAAGTCCATTAGTAAAACTGCCAAAAATCATGTCCAAGGTTCACGACCTAACGACATATCATATTATTTGACATTTGAAAGATGTATGTGTGTAAACCTAATTGTTGCCTATTTGGGGGAGGGAGTCTTAACCGTGCTTTGTTTTGTAGGTATGAATCGATTTCCCAAATTTGACATGGTAGTGGAAGCCCCGGTTCTACTCAAGATGTGGTACAACGACCTCACTGTGGTTCACAAAAGGGCCCTCAACAAATATATAGGAGCCCTAACAGAACTCATCAACATGGTTGGGTGGCCCGAACTGATTGAAGTCCTCACAGGCTATTGGGACAACGAGAAAATGGTGTTCAGATTTGGAACCATGGAGATCACCCCAACAATCGAGGAAATTCGGGACGGAATAGACACAGTCGGTACAGGGCTTGAAGAAAGAGTGAGAAAACGGGAAAACATCCTAATCCCTAACAAGCCTACCCTCGAGGATATTGTAAATTGGCTCGGATTAAGAAAAGATTGCGCCTACTGGGCCGAGGGTTCTAGCGTTTCTTTTATGGATCTCTATGTTAGATTCGGGAATGCGAGCTTCTATACGAATTACAACCAAGAGTTCAGGGTCACTTTCAGAGAATGGGACGAGATCAGACCTTTGACATTTACTATCGCACTATTAGGCACCATGATTTTCCCACACGGCCCGAGCCTCAGTATCAACACCCGGGTGATAATGCTTGCACACACTCTATTCCACGGACATATGAACCAAGGGCAAGTAAAGTATTATCCTATCGCACCTGTCATCCTTTCTGACATGTACCGGGCTTTGGGAAAATGCAAGGAAGGGCATCGTTACTTTTAGGGTTGCAACCTTCTTCTTCAATAGTGGATAATGAGTCACTTGGTGAAGAGACACGGAACTCAAAAACTCCATACCCTCGATGAGCATAATGCTCTTAAGAATTTGAATGACATGTTGTTCTAGGCAGACTTACAAAAAAGAAGAACCAGAGAAAGATGGGCTCAAATTTTCTCTGAGTTGAGAGAAGAAAATATCCAGTGGATGTTCGACCGTTTCATCTCGAAAGATGCCATAGTACGGGGAGACAGACAGCTCGTGCTTCCTCGACCAGGTATTCGGGGTATCCGCCTGTATGCACCCATCCGGGTCCTGAAGCAGTTTGGGAGAAGACAAGCTACACCCCCAGAAGTATACTACCGTATCTATGTGTTCGACATCGGGGATGATAGAGTGCCTGAGGCTTCGGAGATGCTGAGAGAATGGAAAAGAGCAGTGCGAATGAACAAGGACACCATTGCCATAGATCGATTTAATGCGGGGTACGATGAAACTTACAAAGCTTGGTTGAAACGCAATATACAGGGTACCTCCTTCTCAGTTCCGAACATTTACCGTAGTGTAGAGGACAAAGAGTCCAAAGCTTTGATAGAACTAAGAGAGGTAAGAAGAGAAGCTCAGGAAATGCACGAAAAATTTCTCCGAAAGCAAGAGGAGGATAAGTACGCCCTCGAGAGCGTAACTCAAGAATTAGAAAGCTTGAGAAGCGATTTGGGAGAGCTTAATTTATGGATTGGAGATAAGAAAAGTGGGATGTGTCTCGAAGACTGGGAAGAGAAAGGCCGCCGGAGCGAAGGATACTTGCTAACGATTCAATACAGGCTTCAACATCTCATGGCACAGAAAAAGAGGAGCAGATCAGAAGCAGGACCATCAAGGACCTCCTAGTGGATTTCACCCCTGCGTGGGCTTTTCTATGTGTATTTGTTGTTATTTGCCCCTGCGTGGGCTTGCCTTTCTTGTATTTTGGTACTTTCTGCAAATGACCCCTGCGTGGGCCTTTCCTTTGTGTTTTTTCGTTTATTCCCTACTTCCCCTGCTTATTTTCGCTTTTTCGGACATCATTTTATATGCAAAATTTGCTTTGGGGTAACAAAATGGTTCAATTCTACACATACATCTTTCAAATACGCTAGGCCTACCCTTGGCACAAAAGGGCCCACTACTTGTTTAGGACACGCGATATATGTTGTATGTTTTAAACTGTTTATGTGATATGTTGCTTTGAATGAGGACATTTTAACCCATTCCTTTCAAAATTTTCCGAAAATCCCTACAATACCAAATATAAGTCACTACCAAATGTCCGACCAAAATTCCATGAGTCTTAAGTTTCTCAGCCAGAAATAAAATCTTACTACCAAATCCTGAAATATTACTCTATCATCTCAGAAAAGGTGAAATTGCTGCTAAGATGGAAAAGAGCAAGGGTGTCGACATAGAGCTAATTGAGGAGGGTTTGAGGATGGAATTGCAGCGGCTCAGGCAAGAGATCCAAGAAACCAGAGAAAAGAGAATGGAAGTGAAGTTTTGCCACCACGGTCGCACGAGCAGCAAATGTGGCACTGGACGCGGAATTGGCAGCAAAGATGACAAAATGCGATGTTATAAATAAAAAGACAGTTGCTGTGCGGAAGAAACATGATGTCTTCAAGAATGATATAACTATGAGACTTCAGAAGATACGCGGGAAATACTCTTTCTTCAATCAAGAAGCCAATAGTGGTCCCGACGACACTCACCCTGGAGCTACTGAAAAAGATGCCGATGAGGAAATCATCTATATGCCTCCCTTCCTGGGACGTCTGAAAGAATGAGACAAAAAGATCACTCTCCCGGCTTATGAGCGGACACATAGCGTGGGGGCAAGAGTCGTGTCGTATGCTCTTATTTACGAGCACCTTAAGGCGTCAGGTATGCTGAAGCCTCTCGAAGGAATCAATTTTGGGTTTGGGCATGAAAGCTCTCAAAAGACATGCGCCTACCACCCGAACCAAAGAGGACACATTATAGAGGAATGTGTAGAGCTTAAGGCAACAATCCGCAACCTGATCAACATTGGGGAGATCCCGTATATGTGGGGTAGGAACACCGTCCTTACCTGTGACCAACCGGAGCCCAGTATGCCGGTCACTAAGCACACTTTGTTTTATCGTCACTACTTCACGCCTTTCAAGAAAACATTGCTGGATATCTACAGTCTGTTAGTTCAAAAAAGAGTCTTGGCCTCTATCAAAAAGGATGACGAAGCAATCGATCCCGTTGGAATTGAGATCTGGAAACCCTGCCCTTATCATGATGCCATAGATCACAACATCGGGAGGTGCCTCAGGTTTCGCTATGACGTAGAATCCCTCGTCAACATGGGAAAGATTCAAGTTGAGTTTGCCCCCGTGGCTAATACGGCAGTCAGATGAAGAGGCTTCGGTGAAAGCACCATCTATTTTTTAGGAGCTTTATTATCTGTTTTTCACTTTCCTTGTAATCACCAGCAATGAATGAATGAAAATGGAAATTTCCTTTGTATTCGAACTACGTAGGGCCTGAATTCTCCTTGGGAGATACGTAGGCAACCTTTCAAGGCCCGGCCCCTATCTTTTTCAAATTTTCTTTTCCCCCTCTTTCATTATACAAGGAAACATTGAATTCACATCAACAGACGCCGAGAGATGCAGCAAGAAGACCTTAGCTCAATGCAATTTAACCTTTCTGAGTCACTAGCCCCAAAATAAAACGAGCAAATTCCTGCTTGTTCAAAAAATCAGTCCCCATTATTCGTAGGTTAACATGTTCTCAGACAAAGCAACTTTTATATGTTTATCTGCTTTCTATGTGATATCTTGCATTATTCGTCCGAAACTAATACTAACAGATTTGCCTTTTAGTTATTTTTCTCTACAGGTAATTAGAACTGATCTGTGTTGATACACTGGCCGATCATCCTTATTTCACTAGATCTAAAGGGCCTACAGATTCCTTTCCCAACCAAAGTTCACAAAAAAGAAAAGCAACAATGGGTGATAACAACGAAGAAATCGACCTTACTGATGTCGTGGTAGCTCAGCCTGTCCTTGCCGATCAGAATGAACTGATCCTGCAGTTGATGCAACAAATTGCTGAGATGAGGGTCGAGATGTAGAGAAAACAATATTTTCCTCCTCCGATTTTTGTTGTCAACACTCAACCAGACGGAAGACCTCCAGTTCAACGTGGAACAAGCTCAGAACCCACCTTCAAGTCCCGCTCGTAATCCCTCCATCATTGACCACCCAAAACCCCCACTACGCCTCAGCCTCTTATCAAACACCACCACCTCCTCAAAATACCAACCTCCAAGCACCACTCCCTCTCCCTAATGCAAACCACCAAACTGGCCTACCCCCTCAAAGCCAAAATGTTAACCGCCCGCACATTTCCCTCCATCACCAAAATCAACATACCAACCCCCAGACTTTCCCCCAAAACTATCACGCCCCTTTAAATGGCCAGAGTTCCTCTATCGCTCCACCACTACCGCAAAAAGCCACTTTCCAAATACCGGTCTCTAACGAGCATGACACCCATGATTCGGAGCTCGACCACTATGAGGAGAGGGAGAGAGAGTGGAGATCAAAGGAAGAGACCGCCAAGATAGATATGAAGGAGGAAATTAGAAAAGCCATGAAGGAGTTGAACTGCATTCCTGAGGTCGTCGGGTTGAGTTACGAAGACCTGTGCATTCACCCGAATTTGGACCTCCCGGAAGGGTTCAAGGTGCCAAAATTCGACATCTTCGGAGGAACGGGGAACCCCTTAGCACACCTGAGGGCCTACTGTGACTAACTCGTGGGAGTTGGGAGAGACGAAGCTTTGTTAATGCAGCTTTTTAGCCGAAGTTTGAGTGGAGAGGCTCTAGAATGGTTTACGTCTCATGAAACGAGACAGTGGTCTAGCTGGAACGCTCTAGCTAAAGACTTCATCGAACGATTCGCCTACAATGTGGAGATCGTTCCTGATCATTACTCCCTAGAGAAGATGAAGCAGAAGCCGACCGAGAGTTACAGAGAATTCGCATATAGATGGCGAAAGGAGGCAGCTAGAGTTAGACCTCCTATGTCAGAAAAAGAAATTGTCGAAGTGTTTGTGCGGGTGCAAGAGCCCGAATATTATGACAGAATCATGTTGCTCGTTGGAGAAAAATTTGCTGAGATAGTCAAGGTAGGTGAGACTATCGAAGATGGATTGAGAACCGGGAAGATTGCCCGCGTTGCTGCCTCGCCCGGATCTTCGAGCTTGTTAAAGAAGAAAAGAGAGGATGTGTCCTCTATCTATTATGAGGGGAAGAAGACCCCCAAGGAAATCCTTATCATACCAATGTCGTTCTCGACCTTCACAGAGTTCATACCCCGACTTGTTATGTACAGGCTGATTACCAAAATACCCCTCCCACCAGTTACCAAAACACCCCTCTTCCCAGCTATCAAAATACACTCCCTCTTAGCTACCAAACTCCCCATACTATCTACCAAACTCCCCCTCCAGTTTATCAAACTCCATCTCATCACTATTGAAATGCCGCCCCCAACTGTTCCAACATTCAGACAAATTACCAAACGCCTCCCCCAATGTACCAAACCCCAGCTCCACTTTACCAAAATACCCCCTCGAACTACCAAGCTCCACAACCAAACTACCAAACTAACTTATATCCCAGATATCAAGCCCCCCGTCCGAACGCTCCAAATTATCGCCAAATGCCTCGCCCTCAACAAGGCAATTATGATCCCTCCCATCCCAGATTTGAGAAGAAGCCTGCTAGAATTTTCACTCCGCTTATTGAAAGCCGCACAAAGCTGTTCGAGCGATTAACTGCGGCAGGATATATTCACCCAGTGGGGCCTAAGCCGGTTGACACTAGCTCAAAGTTTTACAGACCTGATCAGAGGTGCGCGTATCACTCCAACAGTGTTGGACATGATACCGAGGACTGTATCAACCTGAAGCATAAGATCCAAGACCTGATTGACCAAAATGTGGTCTCTCTTCAGACAGTTGCATCCAATGTCAACAGTAACCCTTTGCCAAATCATGGAGGTGTCACTATCAATATGATAGAGACGGATGACGATTGGTGCGTGACTAAGGCAATAGTTTCGATTGTTCCTGATGAGCTGGAAAGGGATGTAGCCTCGTTGAGCATTAGAGAGAAGAAAGAGTTTGTGATTCTGACACCCGAGAAGGCTGTTGCCTTGGTGCCACGGGAAACTCTTCCCTGACCGAAATTTGTAATTGAAACGGCTGTTACTCAAGGCATGACCAGACCTGGCAGGTGCTACACCGCGGAAGAATTAGCCCAAGGGGGCATAAAAAGGATCAGACTAAAAGGCCGATTAGTGAAGCTGAAGCCGAAGAGTTCTGGAGAAAAATACAGCCGAAAGATTATTCAATTATGAAGCACTTGGAGAAGACACCAGCTCGGATTTCTGTATGGGCTTTGTTAATGAGTTCACAACTGCATAGGCAAGTGTTGACGAAGGCTCTGGATGATACTTATGTGTTCGTGGGTACCAACAGTGACAATCTAGCAGCCATGATAAACCAGGTCATCCGAGGACACCGAATTAGTTTTTGTGATGAAGAGTTGCCCTTTGAAGGCAGGATGCACAACAAAGCTCTGCACGTCACCACTATGTGTCGAGACAAGATAATAAATCACGTCTTAGTTGATGACGGATCCGGTCTTAATATTTGCCCACTTTCGACTCTGAGGCAGCTTAAATTTGATTTGGGAAAGCTTCACCAGAACCAAGTCAATGTGAGGGCTTTTGATGGAGTGCAAAGAGACATATTGGGCGCGGTGAACTTGGATATTCAGGTAGGTCCTGCGGAATTCAACATCGAGTTCCAGGTGTTGGATATCAACACCAGTTACAACCTGCTTCTGGGAAGACTGTTCATTCATATGGCTGGGGCTGTGCCGTCTACCCTTCACCAAATAATGAAGTTTGTTTGGAAGGACCAGGAATTTGTCATTTATGGTGAAGGGAGCCATTCCAATGGGTATGCACCGATCGTTGACGATGTCTCTCGAGGTTGTGATTTCTACACGGTGGAGCTGGTAAATGCCACCGGTGATGACTTGGCTCCACAGCATCCTATGCCCACCGTGTACAAGATGATTGCTACCGTCATGCTCTAGAATGGTTTCGAACCAGGTTTCGGATTGGGGAAGCACTTTCAAGGAATTGTCGAGCTTGTCTAAATTCCTGCCAAAGGAGCAAAGTTTGGTTTGGGGTATGTCCCCACAGATGCTGATGAAGCAGAGATGAAGAACAAAAGTATTGATCAAGCATTGGCTAGGCCAATTCCTTATCTGTACCAGTCATTTCCGGTACGAGAAAATGTCAACGACGGTGGTCTCGGGGAAGGAATCTGGGGCCTTTTTGAGAAGATTGATGTGGTCATCGAGGAAGAGGCTGGGACATCAGTCATCCGTGATGCAGAACCTGAGGAGCGATTGCAGAACTGGACCTCCACACCACTCCTGATTTCTCGCTCATCTGGGTAGAAAAGACATGTGTCTTTGTTTATTTTAAAATCGGTGGTAGTTCGGAAGAGTCCCGAGACCCACCCTTTATGCAGTTTTATTTGTTTGAAGTTTTTAAATTCCCTTCTGATGTATAAAAAAGCAAAATGGCCCTCGGCCATGGCTAAAGTTTGTGCTTGTTTTTTTAATTTAAATGAAAGCCTCTTTTATCAAAAATTGTTTATTTATCTGTTTATATTTTACTTTTCTAACTTTGTCTGTTTATAATTTCAGTAATAATAATTTAAAACCTGTCAATGTCATGTCATGTCATGAACCAAGTGAACGAAACGAGGCTGGTGGCTGATTCTTTGTCGGAGAAATGAGGGGAAACGAGAAAGAGGCTCATCGGTCAGCGCTGGTCCTCGCGCTGCTGCTGTTTCTTGCTTGCACCGGCTGGATCGGCTGGCTTGGCGTTCGCTAGTGGCTGCCGGAGTTCGCATCACTGGGCGCTGCTGCTGCTCGCCTTTGTCGTCATCGTTGCTGTCTGGAGCTATTGGAGACGAGAGAGGCCTCGTTGCGGCTGCTCTTCTTTGAGAGGAGGAAAAGAATGAACAATTTTTAAGGGTTTAGGTCTTTTAGATTGAAATAGGAAAGTGGGGAAGATTCAATCTGACCATTGATTAGATGAAGATGGACGACTAGGATTTGATCTCTAATTTTGATAGATGGTTGAGATTAAATGGAAATTAGAGTCTTGAAAAAAAATTGAGACAAGAATAGGCTAAATTTGAAATCAACAAGTGGCTATAATTGAAATAAGAATTTGAATTGAAGTGGCTAGAATTGAAACAGATTGAATAAGAAAGGACTAGAATTGAAATACAATCAAATATATTAGGCTACGAGTTAAATGATTTAAGAGAAGATTAAGGAGATGTTATTCAATTAATAAAATATTACACATATTAAAGAATTTTCATATAATAAGAGTCTGAAAAATACCTCAACTTTGGTCGGATTTGTTGTTGCGATACTAAACTTTTATGAGGACCTATTACTTCCCTAGACTATTTAATACCGTATTTTAAACATATATAATTGCCCACGTGGACATAAAAAATAATGCTAAATTATAAATAGTAATGTGTCCACGTGGGCACATATATACTTTTGAAATACACTATTAAATAGTTCAGGGGGTAAAAAATACTGTATTAAATAGTTTAGGGAGGTAATAGGTCCTTATGAAAGTTTAGTAACGCAACAGCAAATCCGACCAAAGTTGGGGTATTTTTCAGACTCTTATCCCTATAATTAAACACACCTAAATTTTAAAAACATTTAAATAAATAAGTAAAGTAATTATTTTGAGTTTTAACGATCGATAAATATAATAATTGAATAATAATTTTTATAAATTATTGCATACTAAAATATATAATTTTTAGTCAAAAATCGATTACAATTTTAAACCCGAAATATATTTTGAAAATACGTTTTAATCGAATAGCACTTCCGAAAGGGTTGTAGATCGATCAAATTGGGTGTCAACAAATATCATAAAATCATCACTCACAAAAAAAAATAAAAAATAAAAATATATATATATATATAAATTAAATTTAACTACACATCAACAGAAGTTTAATTTTATAAATTTAATTTTATCGATCAATTTAATTTTATAAATTTAAATTATATACCTCCTAATTATATAAATTTAATTTTATCGATCAACAAAAGTTTATCAGTATCAAATTTAATATATAAATCCCCTTGAAATGATCATCGATACTTCTTTAATTGATAATGCATTTCATAACTGAACCACTAATATATAAGACTTGATTTGTTAACCTACTCGAGGAGTATATAATCAATGTATTTATACTTCGATGAGTTATCTTTTACTCGGAAGTCGGTATTATAATTTTTTTGTTTTATATTATACACAAAATCGTCCTCTGGAAAACGATTTAAATAAAATTAAATCAAAATAATTAAAGCGACATCCGGAGGTCGGTATTTTTATTTCATGTAATTACTTTTAATTAAAGCGACATCCGGAGGTCGGTTTGTTTAAATTTTCATTTTACACCTATAATAAATTGTTTAAAAAATTGTATACTTTTATAAATAGAAAGTTAGATCAATAATCCATATTTAGAGTATGAAATTACGTTGATATGAAAACCGACAACAAGTAGTCGATTTTTATGCAAAACAAAGGGAAAACCAAATTTCGACCTCAGGAGGTCGGAATTTTTCCCAAAAAAATGAACTACAATAAAAACCGACCTCTTGATGTCGATATTATTTTCTCAATTAAATATAAAAAATACCGACCTCATGAATATATATATATATAATTTAATTTAACTACACATCAATAGAAGTTTAATTTAATAAATTTAATTTTATCGATCAAGTTAATTTTATATTTTAAAATTATATACCTCCTAATTTTATAAATTTAATTTTATCGATCAACAAATTAAAGTTTATCAATATCAAATTTAATATATAAATCTCCTTGAATTGATCATCGGTATTTCTTTAATTGATAATGTATTTCATATCTGAACCACTAATATATAAGACTTGATTTGTTAAACTACTCAAGGAGTATATAATTAATCAACGTATTTCATACTCCGATGAATTATCATTTACATGTCATCATAATTATATAAATATAAAATTTATAATTAATTGTTATCATGA